>CAAAJI010000015.1:201406-266544 GCA_900642245.1 Fragilaria radians
CAATCACTTTATTCAAGCCATGGAAGAAGAAATCAGAGCACACAAAGATAATGATAATTGGGAAATTGTATCCAGAGAAGTCATTCCCATCAACACAACTGTTCTACCTGCACTTTGGTCTATGACGACAAAGCGACGCATAGACAAGCGCGAAGTCTACAAGTGGAAAGCCAGATTCATCATTCATGGAGGCAAGCAGATCCATGGCGTGAATTATTGGGAAGCCTATTTGCTCGTTGTCCACCATCCGATTGACTCTCATGCTTGCCGTCAAATACAGTTGGCCAGCCTGTCAGCTTGACTTTGTTCTAGTGTATCCACAAGCTCCTGTTGAATGTGACTTTTCATGGAAATACCTTGAGGACATAGGCTCTTCAATGAACACAAGAAACATGCCATCAAGCTGAAGAGATATCTCTTTGGACAGAAACAAGCAGGCAGACTTTGGAATCAATAATTTACCAAGACACTGAAAGAAAACTGCTTCAAGCAGTGTGACATTGTTGACTGACTATTTTATATCAATGATTGCATCATCCTAATCTATGTTGATGACACCATCATTGCTGGGCCAACAATAGAGAAGATTGAGTTAATAGTTTCCACCCTATCAACACTCTCCAAGGTGGAAGATCAAGGTGATATAAATGACTACCTTGATGTGAAGATCAAGCAATTGAAAAACGGAAGCTTCTCATTAACTCCATCTTAAAGGATCTCCATTTCCAACCAAACACCAGACCATCGGATACTCCAGCTCTTTCAACCAAATTCTCCAGCCAGATGCTAATTGAAAACATTTTGATCAATCTTGGGAATACAGATCTCTAGTTGGAAAGCTAAATTTTCTTGAGAAGTCTACAAAACCTGATATTGCTTGTGCTGTCAGAAGAATTGGAAGATGTCTACTTTCTACCAAGAATTTAGGGCTTACTTATCAACCATCTGAGCACTCATTTCATTGTTGGGCTGATGCTGATTTTGTCGGAAATTGGGAGAGATCCATTGCTATGGAAGATATCAACACTGCAAGATCACGATTACCTTTGCAGGATGTCCTTTACTCTGGGCTTCCAAGCTTCAAACAGAGATTGCTTTGAGCACTACCGAAGCCAAATACATATCCCTCTCAACAGCTTTGCGTGAAGTGATTCCATTGATGAATCTACTTTCTGAACTGATGAATAAATTGGATCAATCTTTATGATTAGTTGTTGAGACTTAGAGGATGTACCATATTTTTTCGCTTTTCCTTGTTTTCTTGCTTTACCAACTCATCAATATCAATACTTCTGGTGAGATCCCTTCTTCCAATGTTAGAATGGAGAATGACACCTTGCACGCCAGAGATTTTTTGCACTGACTTTTGGTGTGTTTTCTAAATACACAAATAAGTTGTGTTTGCAATTAAAGAATCTAAATAAAAATGCATAAGGAGAATTTAACATTCCTTATATACAGTAGAAAGAAGTTGTTGTCTGAACCGGTAAGTAAAAAATTCTATGGAAATTAATTAGGCTCATAACCAGTGAAATGTTGTTTGCATTTGTGTCTATCGTTTGGTTAGTAGATTCAAGAAATGCAAAATAATTATTCATATTATATCAGTTGAAGTAATGCTAACAAAATGCTTTGATTCTTGTACTTCAATTACCATTCTTTTCTGCATAGTAGTAAGAAGCTCTCAGGTGTGTCACTCAAATGAAGGATATGGGAAAAAGACTTTGTTAAATTGTTGCAAATTTACAAAGTAAAAATGTCGGTTTTGTTAGTCAAGGAAACACTTTGCTCTTTTCTATACATGAAGTAGAATGTATAACTTGCTCTTGTCGGTTGAATTCCGCTCTCCCATTCACCTAATTTGCGCAAGTCAAAATGTGGCAAAATTATTTGATTGAACATTGCATCACTGTCAGGTACCCAACTGTCACTAGTTTTTAAGACCCATAGCCCCTTTGGCTTCAGCACATACAACAATCCTCTCATGTAATCTAAAATATCTTTTGTGAGCTGACTAGTAGAATTGAAAGTATTTAGTTGACCAGCTCCAAGGACACCAATGTCCAGTACTGCATCAAAGAACAGCTTATACTCAGGGTAAAGCTCAGGAATCTCATGGACCTTACAATGTAAAAATCCATCGTTATCCATTACTTCTGGTGGAAAGGGCTCAACTTGATAGTATTTCGTTGTGCTAGAATTCAACATGGATTTGCAATATCGATTGTAGCCTCGCGCTCCAACATCCAAAACGCGATTGAAACTTTTTAGTCTAGGATAAATTTGACTGATGAACTTACGATCAGCCATTTTCTTCCAAAAAAAGCCAACTCTTGGTGGTTCGTAAACCCATCCTGGCAGTGGAGTTTCATTACGCGGTGGGAATGTTTTTGGGGATTCTAGTTCCACAGAGCTTTCGCCATTTCGTCGAATGCCGGAGATGCTAATATTAGAAGACTCAAGAGATACTTCTTCCGCTGTGGATGATGACTCTTCCTTCTGCGATACTGTGAGATTGGAGTATTTAAATGGCAGCCTGGATAGAAAGTTCGAATTTTGTTGCTGTAGAAGCCTTGCGCAAATTACAAATAGAAAAAGACATGGCAGAGAAATGATCCTTGACGATCGCGCGGTGCCTCGTTTGGAAGGGATGGAGTGGTTCACGTTTGCTCTGAATCGCATTCCATCACTACACAAGAGATTGCATTTCATTTGCATCTTGGGGGTATAATTTTAACATAACTTTGTGGGCAGTCTTAATATGACATTTACGTATGAAAGTATTCAAGTCCCTTGTGAACTTTTCAACTTTCGCGTTTAAGGAAGATTCCTAAAAAAAAATAGCCAAGACACTCTATAAATCCAAGGTATCTCAATCCCTAACGAAGAAGGTAAGAATTACGTTGACGAGCAAATGAGATTGATTTCTGATGTAAGCACTCAAGAATTGAAATCTCAGAAATATTCATTGGAAAAAATACAATTCATAGTAGATCAACTCAATGACTCAAAAGGCAGATCCACAGTGCTATCGTGGAAAGGTACAAATATTCGAAATCAGCCACATGGTGTCTGAGATTGGTCTACCAGAGGAAGTCGGCGGACTCTACATGAGCCTCATCGAACTTTTGATGTAACCGGGATCCACTGTCACTCAAGAGATACAATGATGCTAAGCCTGCGCGTAAGCAAGTCAAGAGCACGTTTTCAAGAATTGACTGCAAAATTTCATAGCTTGGCCAAAACATGAACTTTCTTAGCCTTATTCTAGATGATTCAGAAGCAATTTTCCATGATTGAAAACAAGGTTCTACAAATGACTTTCCATTAACTTATTCTTCAATTACGGTGTCAACTAGTTAACTTTTCTGGGCATTTTGTATGAAACAATTTCTTAATATCATTCTCATACCAGGCTTTCTGTCCAAGTAAAATATGCTCAGTGAAAGCATCTTCTAGCCTTGTTGAATCCATTTACTCAAAGCACTACTTTGACATGCAACAACGCAATGTCCCTTAGAAACCCCTTGTATCTTTCTAAATTTATGCTGATGGTACCTCATCTAGGAAGTCAATGTAACAGTCTACACCCTTATCAAACTATGCCTCTTGAAGATCCAAAACAAATATGCAGCCTGCACCTATTTGTCCGTAATGCCACTCAACTTTGATCCTAACCTCTTCAAAACGTTCAAGAATGCAATCCCAAATCACCGCTAAAAATTCACGTCTCTCATCATTCGTACTTAACATTGAATGCTCTCTACTTTTGGTCATTTTCATGCAAGCGCTAGGATGGTCTACTTCTTGATTATATACAACTTCTCACTTTCTTTATATCTCTCCTCAGGTTCCTTGCAATATTTCTTGAAATTTGGCTTTGTCACCCTCAAGAATGCAGGATTGAAATTCTTAGGATGAAAATATTGTCTATTTGATTTCCTTGATCCCTCTGATTACTCAGTGTTTCGTGACAAAACGCTTGGTGAAAATTTGCTGCCATATGAAATGTCATTCATATCCTATTGGGTACTACCCAACCACGCAATCTTGAGGCATAGGACATTCTAAAATGTCTAAGAAATTCTGTTTTTTTCTTCAATAGCACACTGCATAACCACGTTTTTATATTCGAATTCCCTCATCATCTGACAGGATTGTCTGTACTTTAAATGCAGAATGAATCAGCATCAGGTGATTCTTAATGTTAATTCAATCCTAGTTTTTCTTCGATTAGAAGTTGAAAAGACTTCGCCAGACATACAAATTTCATGATTGTAAATTGTATATCGGAATCACTGAGGCCTTTGAGAGTGCACAAACTATTGTCATCATGAAGACCAAGATTTGATAATTGAATCATGTTTTTCATTCTTTATAGATTCATAGAGGCATTTAAAGTCCTTGCCTTCTCATTAAGCTCCATTGCAATAAATGGATTTTCTATCCCTCGCGATATATCAGGAGAACCCTAAAGTGGCAAATGGGAGTACAATTTGTATTTAGTGTTTTCACTGTCTGCATTACACTTAATTACTGCTAATCTTTCCTTGTTAGTAATTTGCAATGAATCCACCAAGGTGATTTCTGATGAATGTAATGTCTTATCTCCCTTGGGCATTTGGAATCTCTAGATGAGTTGGATTTCTTAAAGAAGACACCAGTATACTCTCTGCATAGTCTCTTGGCTTAGTTATAGCTACTTTTGTGTCATTGATGACCTCCATATTTGATTGCGTATTCATGATAAAAGGATGTGCTAATGAGCCAAATATATCAATTTGGTCAAACAAATTTAAGTAGTTGCCTTTAATGCCGCGGAGAGTCTGGGTCTCATAAACTAGTAACAAATAATGCTTCTACAAAATTAAACTTTGAATATATATATTCTCCATTTAAATTGTGAGCCAAAAATATTAAAATTTAACATTTATTCTTGCGAATATCCTGTAGATGTTCCGTTTAAAATAAACTACAGTATTGGCACCGTAGGATCTACAAAAGATATCTTCCATTGAATTCTGTAGAAGCCAAAAAACTTCAAACTTAATCAAAGCCTTTGGATCAATTCTGAATACTGTCCCTTCCTTGGTCTATCCTTATTGAACCTTTGGTTAGGATATGGACATATTGTACAAACCATGAAAGCTTACTACATTAGTTTGGGAGAATCGAAATCTTTGAAACTGCTAATCGGAACTCAAAACACACTTCGAAGGTAGGATTATTCTTGACACGTCTTACCCTTATTTCACTTTCAATCCTATTTGAGATCATCGATATTGGACGTTTTCTATCCGAAAGGAGATGAGGCTATTCCCAAGGACTTACCTTCTCCTAAGGTAACAGAATTAGTGTGGTGATAAGGAGAGTCTAAGATAGAAACTCATCTTCCTTTAATTGACACATCTATAAGGAGGGTTCCTACTATCATTGTACCATAGCAGCGTCAACGTTTAGATCAGAAGTTGCTTCTTAGGGATATTCCTAGATCATTGGACTTGAAACAAGATGGCCCAGTAGTAAGGTGATCAAATGTAGACTGCGCCATACGAAAGTGTCCGTAAAGCAATAAAGTTGGAGGCAAACGTAGAATTTAATCACTCCTGTAAAAGTAACAAGCAATACGCTTGCTTTATTGTATTTGATTGAGTGTTTTGTAGTTATAATGCATGGTGATTGTTTTGGATCAATGAATCATTGAGTATTAGATACCGGGGTCTCATAAGAATTATGTCAGTTAAACTTACTGACGTATTTGAGATACGTCATACTCTAATTTTGCGTGTATAGAAAGTCCAATATGGATGATACTTCTGTAGGAGCTATGTCAAAATATCCTTAATGAGGTACAAGACTTTGAAATGAAGAATGAAGGGAAGAGTCTATAGGGGGCAATTAAAAGGGCACCTGCTGTTGACCAAATCTCCGACGTAGGTTGAGAGTAAACTTGACATACGTCAGACGCTTGTTTCAGAAGTGAATGATTAAATATATTTGAAGATTATAGAGGCCAAAAGTGCATTACTGTCTTAATATGTGGGTCGTAAATTCAAAAGTGTTGAAGCTGAAATCAGCAACCTGAATGCTGAAACCTTTCTATTGACTACTGTAACAGTTCGGTCTAGCTGCCGTTTTGATGCATACAACATACTCTCATACTCTAGGGCAAAAATGTCATTCTATTTGTAGTTCAACGACTAAGATAGGTAGTTGGGTATCGTTTTGTGTAGATAGCTAATGTTACTAATCGATTTTCCATCCTATCAAGAGGACATATTGCAACTTTTCTTCTATTGGAATCAAAGCCTACAAACTTTTCAATCAAGCTCTTTCTAAAGTATTACAGTGCTTCAATTGGAATCCTTTCAATGGCTCAACGTGCGATATTTGAAATAAAGTAAAATATAATACATTGTAAGCTAAAACTTAGTCCATTCTTTCCTTGATCATCAATGTTCATCACTAGCATTTTGTTCAATAATATAACTGAAAAAGATTGGATGCCTTCCTTTTTAAGTGCTAAATGTATAGTCATCTTTTTGTATTGACAAAGTAGACGTACTATACTTAACCCTTTGCTTCTAACTTTACTCAGAAATCCTCTAGACGCATGATCTAGCTTTCGGGCACGTAATCTTTAATCAACTGATTTTCTCAAAATTATCCTCCATCTCACTCGGAAAGGGGCTAGTACAGGATCAAATTTCTTTTCGAGCTTCTCTCAAGATAAGGCTGCTCTATACATGCCTACGCCTTGCACATCATCCTAGGTTAGCAATTTGCAGATGGGCCATGTTTCCTTTGGGCCATTCTCCAGCATCTCTACATTGACACCCCTTCTACTGCTTATTTCAAAAGATCTCAGCTCAGTGATATGCCTACCATCATGAAGCTTACAGAAGGAAACATCAATAACTTTAATAAAAGAGTTAGAACACTGGGAAATGAGCTTGCAAGTGTTGGTCAATCTGTAAACAATGAAGACCTGCTTATAAATCTGATGAAAGGTTATGAAGCAGCTCCTGATAAGCCATTTGTTCGCCAAATGGAAGATAAGCCTACCAGAATTATGGATTATAATGATGCAGACGGCAAAATGGAGCCAATTATGAAATTTGCTGAGCATTTTTGGAACGATAGAACCAACAAAGAAACCTGGGGAAAGCCAACCCATGAAGAAACAGTAAGTCATTGCTCTGACTGTCAAATTAGAAATTTCAAAGCTGTTAGACTCTCATCCAAGATGGACACACCCTCCACTTCTAACAAGCCTACTTCAACGAAAGATGAGAAGATCAAGAAGGTAAAGGGCAAAATGAACTTTGATTCCTACACACCAGATCAAGCATGGAAATGATTTGCTCCTAAATCAGGAGAAGCAAAGAACAAAATTCACAAAGGGAGGCCCTTCTATTGGTGTACTAACCATCAGTATAAGGAAACAAAAAGAACGGAATGTGGGTGACACATGAACCATCTAAATGTCATGCCAAGCTTGCTATTGCAAACTCTAGTGAGACTGAGACTGCAAACGCCACCACAACCTCAGTCATGGCAAGTATCATCAATGCTTATGAGGAAGCTGAGGAATGACACCAGATTTATGGCCTGGCCAGTGTGATTTCAACCGTTGTCTGGCTTCTTTACGTTTCCTTTGACCACCTCTTCTCACTGATGACAATGATCCCCCGTTACGTTTCCTGCAAACTTTCAAAAATTTCCAATACTTCTCCAAATGATATACACAGAATCAACAAATGTCAATTCGGAGGCAGTCCTTTCTCTCAGCAAGCTCAAGGCTGCAATGGATGTAAGCTCCAAATTCAAGTCACTCACAGTCACCACCCTGCTATGCTACTTCTACCATGGCAGACTTGCTACGTGTTTGCAGCTTCACAGGACCTCAAATCACCCACACTACACCCTTTTGATTCTGACAGCTTTCAGATCAAAATTGATAAGTGTGCATCCAAGTGCATCACCAATTGCATTGAAGACTTTGCATTTCCCTCCAGATCCCATCTCTTTGAATATCATTGGTGTTAGAGGCAACATTCCATATACACATATTTGCACAGTAAGCACCTCTTCAATATCCCAGGCACAATCTACTCATAGTGACACAGTAAATTGGGTCATTGAAGATGATCATGGCACAAGCACCACTTCAATATGCCTTGGGGATCTATCTTTTTTTTTTAACATGGCATCATTTTTTCTAGGCTGCGTAGCCTTGGTAAATTCCAAGTCAACGACTCTTCTTTCTTATTAGGAGTCTTTATTTTGATCTCTCTTATCGTCAAGAAAAAATGATTTCAAGCAAAAAACATAGCAATCTTCAAATAATAATTATCGAAATATTCCATTGAACGTATGGAGAACTCTTTCCAACTATTTATGGAAAGCTTACTTTGACTCATCCGCGTTTTCATTCATCTCAAGCCGCAAAGCCAAATTCCCTTTTTCTTCGTCTCGCTCTATCACTTCACTTTAATAACCAATTCATAACTGTAAGTGAAATAATCCAAGAAATATATTTTGCAAATACAGAAACTAACCACATTCACTATATTTACCTACGCTAATCCATCTTCGAATTTTTATAGAATGAAAGTTGTTCCATGAGTTCTCTCTGATAGCAATGCATAATTATCTCTGCCCTAATGCTCTATTTATGGTAAAGGATTGGGATCCACACATTTACAATGGACCAGATTTCTTCTACATAATATTCTTGGACTAAGGGTTGGCAGCTTATGAGGGAAATCTTCTGTTATTTACTAGACATCAAGTATGATTTTATGTTTCTGGAAAGCAGCTAAAGTGTCATTACTCCACAAATCTTAGCCATACGGTAGGCACTTTCATTGACTGTTTTCTTTAGACTATTGCATGTGCTGTTGCACAATAATGACAGGCCATTCCCTATCATCATGTGTAGTATGGAAACTTGGAAAGTGAAATGTATTGACACTTTGTACTGGACCATAGATGGTTTCGCATTTTGCATGTTGCCAATTTTTTTCAGGAGAAGACGAAGTGGGATTCCTGATACTGTACCAGGAGTACTAGTCGTAGTAGATGGAAGTCTGAATGAAGTGGTAGTTAGGATGTCGAATCCGTTACGACGTCTCAAGACAACATGGACATTAAAGGGTGCAATAGTGACAATATCCTTTACGATGTTTATCTTGTATCAAGCAGCAGAATGGAAGAATCTGATATGGTTTATTGTTACTTCCAATAATTATATTGATGTGGGCCATAAATGGACAATGGACGTTCAACCGGAAAGATTGAAAGAACAATCACAACGAAAACGTATACCTCTTTCTAACCTTACTAATTCCACTAATAGTCAGAAGGATGATTGTGCTAAAAACATGGTGTGGATTGAAAATAAGCTCAGTGTCAATCAATCCAATTGGACACAACAACGCATTCCCTTGATCATTCATCAAACATCGAAATCTCGCTGTATGAATCGTCGAATAGCCGCAAACTTATATCCCTGGATGGATCTCCCTATGTATGAATACTATTTTCATGATGATGATGCCGTTTGGCGATTAATCGATCAACCATGGCCGGAATTTCCACATTTAAAGTCAATCATCCGTTGTCTCACAAGTATGACAGGACTTACGGATATTTGGCGCCTCTTAGTGTTATGGGAATATGGTGGCATATATTCCGATATTGATTCCATACCCAATGCTAAGACCAACCTTACCTGGACGCCTCAAAACATTTTCCCCGATGACGATGCCTATCTATTGGTAGAATACTACGATGCTCCATCACAATATTGGATGGCTCTTACGCCACGTCATCCCTTAATGTTCTATGCAATCCATGCAGCCATGATACGATTGATACAAGTCCAGCATGTACGCAAAGTGGATGTCTCATACGTGACTGGTCCCTTTGCCTTGTTAGATGCCTTTTCTTGGTTCAATCGTGATGTTGGTCGTTACGTTGCCAAGCCTGTTGCACCTGGCATATACTACGGAACGAACAATCGGAGTGTACGATTGGAAGGATATGGTCGGGCAAGAGCAGACGATGTTATCAAGCGAGAAGCAATCTATCGTCCCCGAAAGGCTGCGTTATATGCGTCCATGAACATGACACACTTCCTAGATGATTGGAGGGTTGCACGGACTTCGATTTTATATAGTCGAACTTGTTTGGCCATACTTTATGACGTAGATATTGGACCACCATCCTGGTTTGTGGCACCACCCACAGAGGATAGATGGACATTGGGTGGGTATTCATGACCCCACGATTCTTCAAGAATTAATGTTTCTTGGCTGATGAAATTTATTGTATCAATTGGGTAATCTCTCTTTCAGCTCATGCTCATTTTGCCAAAATGTTTTCTGGATATTTGCTATAGATGTATTCAAATTTCCTATCAAGCGATTGGCGAAGTATACGCTCCGCATTCTATAGAATCTGGTCTAGTTTAGCCAAAAATATTGAATCCATAGAATATGATATAACAATAATAAGAATTATGCATGCTTAAGTTTGTCATTAAGCAGAAAAGTGATAATTACTTTTTGGGGTTTGGACAAATGTAGAAATTTAGACATCATAGCGACACAATTTTCATAAATGATGTTTGAGAAGGTGGTACATCCAAAAGTATGGTACGAATGATGCTGTCAAGATGTCAAAACATGATGCTGACTGAGAACCTCATTAGTTTATTAAAGGAGAGACACAGCATTTATGCAAGAGTTTATGATTCAGAGATCAAGCTTTACAATACAAGCCGCGCTGAGGAATATCAGTGCTGCACAGAATGCTGATCCCATTTCAAATGTGAAGAAATGAGTGCAGCGGAGGATTTTAAGGCGTTTAGGCATGTCCGTCGATGTTAGATCTGAAGAAAAGATCAAAGAATCAACCATTGGTTGGACATTGTGTAAAGAAAAAAGAGGCATTGGTTTCACTGGTCAGATTATGATATATCTTGATAGGGGCATCAAATAACTATGACATGGAATACTGTGTTGCTCCCATTTTCAAGGCTTTGTCATGATAACAATATTTTGAGAATTCACAGTACAAGCAATCGATAGAATACTAATAGATTGATGGCAATTGATCTGATAAGACAAAGCATCTGTTGCAGCCCCTGGTGGAATCACATCTTAAGTTGTCCAAAGGCTGAAGAAAATTTTCTTGAGATTCTGGTGATCGTACAACCACACATTAGAAAATTTGTGAAGATCTGAACGTCTGTTAGCAGAGAACCTTGGTCTTAAGGTAAAGTCTGCTCAATGTTGTAAAGTCATAATCTAGTTTTTAGATACTCTCTATAGTTGGATCTTGAATCGTCTTGTATCTTTTTCAATTCTTGTGAAGACTGCATCAAGCATTTGACCCAAAAAGCATTAATCATACTTACAGTATTGAATTATCACTAATTTGTCTTATGAAAATTATTTTAAAGGGTCAGTTACATTGTTTCCAGGAATAGATCGTAGGTTGGAATAGGGCTTTTTCCTATTACTTGTTGTCAAACGGTAACACTGTTGTGTGAGAATTCGATTTCCGGGTCGCGCAGAAATTTTCCTTGAACTTCACTTTTTGTGATTATCGTCCAACTTGTAACATCGTAGCCAAGATAAGCATTAACCGTTGATTTCTTTTCTTGCCATGGTGAAAACATCACAATTCCTTATCTTGGCATCCAATATAATGATGACCTGCCAAGGATTTCACAGTAGTCATTGGAAGAATGATCAATCATTAACAAAGTTGAAATTGATCTTGAAGCCAGAGAAAATCTTATCCAGTGAGAGTTACGAGACTATTTTGGATGGTAAAATAGCAATCATTCCAGAATTTCTTTTACCTCATGACATCGAAAGCTTACGATCCGATGCCAAGGAGATGTGGAATGGTCATTACTTCACAACGGATGCCCTCGCATCGTATGGTACGTCGGGGACATTTGATCCCTCACGCGATCGATCTGTAGTCAAATTGAAGCAATGGAAAGATAGCTCCTTGGGTTCATTTGCCACTCGTCAATCTTTTGGCTCTCGGATGGCAGACCTTCGAGCTGATTTGGCATATCATTTGAATCGTCCGGAATTAAACCGAGGATTAGCCACGACACAATACGGATACGGTTCGACGGAAATTTCCTATACACGATTTGGTCCAGGAGCGTACTTGAAACGGCATGTAGATGAACACCATGAAGAGCTTAAGGATACTGCTGGTTGGATGCAACCAACACGACGTAGTCTTAGCTGGCTGATTTACTTGAATGAGAACGATTGGGATACGGGGAAACATGGCGGTGCACTCCGAGTTTATCCTCGTTCATCAACGCCAGTCCGACCTATCGGAGCCAACAGCAATGGTGACCTTCAAGTAGCCTGGGCCCGACCGGTGGCGTGGGATCCCTTCGAACGACCTGTCTTCTTATCTCGTCTATCCAACCATAAGTGTGTGCTGTATATCATGAAACATGAAAACGATGTCCACCAACGTATAAACCTAACTCCAGAATTCGACTCACATCCCATCCTATATGTGGCGGGATCCGAACTTCTAACGCGAAAGTTGTTGCTAGAAAAACATTGGGCAGATCGCTTCCAATTGATTGAACCTCCGAAATCAAAATTAGATGACTTGAAGTTATTCTCTACGACACGAGACGACAGTGAAGAACAGCATGAATCAACACTCCTTGCTGATGTCAATCCCATTGGTGGGACATTGGTCATCTTTGATTCTGTTGCCTTACCCCATGAGGTCATGCCAACAAAACAACGTGAACGTTGGGCAACATCTGGCTGGTTTCATGAAGACCAGCAAGAACCTGCAAGGGAAGGATAGCCTTTACTAATCCTATTGTTTTGCGACTGTGATTCAATCCTTCTCTTGTTTTCTAAACATTAGCTTCCCTTTGATAAGAGTTGAGAATAAAAAGATAACTACCAAGGTGGCCTACATGGTCACCAAGAACATTGATCCAGTCGTTAGCTATAGAAATAAAATTCTCTTGCCAGTAACATAAATGTAATTTTTGAAGTAATAATCTGTATTTCTCAGAAGTTTTCTGAAAAAGTGATTCGTAAGGCCGATTCAATGTTTCTATGAAAAACTGCATATTGCTTTAAATAAATATCAAGTTGATTAGTAAAGTTCGTTCAATTGATTTGATTGAAAGGAAGTGTGGAAAATAATTGGTGACTACTAAAAGATACCTAAAGCAGATAGCCTTAAAATATCATTTGTTGGTAACAAAATGAAGGGAGTGAATTGGACAATTGAATTATAACTGGTATTTATGGCAAACTCAAAGGGATTCACAATTCACAAACACTTGGCAATGTAATGGATGATATAGGCTGTAATTAGATGATTGAATGATCAGTCTTGGTTAACCAATATATTTGGCATAGGCTTTTGTTCCATTAATAAAAAAATGATATGTTGAATCATGTTAAGTTGTTGGAGGCAAAGGATGCTTTTCCTTCATCATTGTTTTACATGGTTCTGAATGTATTTTTCGAGTGAAAAAGTTCGTAAAAAATGGTTGTCTTGACTTTATCCTTATTGAGGGAGGGTTCGGATGTTGCATTCTGTGTGTCAACAATGCCTTGATGTTCGTATTTTTACTGTCGACTCCGTGAGTACGCTTGCTACTATAGCCTTTTCTAATAGTAGGTTGAAATTTTTAACATAAAGTCAAACCCGTTCAAAATCTTCGTAGAAAAATTTCTTTTTCCGACACAGAAGCGACTTTTAAGATTATTCGCATCATCCATCCCCTTCATTATAGAAGTATCCTACCTCTGTGAACATTCAAAAGGCTACCAATTTTCGATCCATTGACCAAAAGTAATCGAAGTGAAGAAACACGCGATCGATCGTAGGGACGAGAAATCGAAATAGACACAACGATTTAGAGTTTTTTTTCTTTCCCGGGATTGTAGTTTTTAGGCATTTTTTCGCTCTTTCGTGGAAGGATTGAAACACGATCGAAGTAACATTTCTTCAGGCTCTACTTGAAAGGCTTCTGTTTCTTTGATCAATTACTATTTATACAGTCAAATTTCGATTTGGAAGGCTTCCTTGATTTTGTATTTGAGTGATTCATTTTTTAGGAAAGATTGATTGGATTTCCAGTTGAGATTTCTAAAAGAAAAAAGTCAAAACAACTTTGGAGCTTGTCATTGAACATTAAAGGATTGACACATTCAATCAACAACTATTAAAAGAGTACAAAAAATATAACGAAGACATCAAATGGGAAATTGCCGCTCGAGTAGTGCCATCGTTGTTGAACCTCCAATTTTGGATGGAGCGGGTCCTTCGGAATTGAATGATACACCCTTTCCAGATCCGTTTGTGTACGACTTAATTCGACGCAATCCTCATCATTCTAATGGTCAGTTTCATTTGTTGTATAAGAAAGGAAAACCTTCGATTCCTTCGGAGGTCCGTCATTCACCATCGTCCTTCATGAATAAGACTTCAGTCCGACAAAACAAAGTCGAAGCGTCCACACGATTGGTTTGGAGGAAACTGGAATCCAATCAACAAGCTCCTCTCTCACAAACGCATGTCTATGCAATTCGATCCCTGGAAACGTTGGAACAACGACCTCCGGATCAACCCTTGTGGCTAAATTGTGAAAAACAAGATGTCGATTTAAGTGTCGATCCTTATCAACCGGCTGCCATGGCCGTCCCACCTGCAATACCAGGTACGTATATTTCATGAAAATTCCTCGAATTCATTCTGTATCTTATTTTAATCTTCATACACCCATCTATTCCCAAAATTGAAGTGCACGATTGGGTTTGTGTATCAGATGAGTTGGACATTTACATATGTGATACGGGACTTACATCCGAAGAATGTGACGCGCTTGTTCAAACAACAGAACAGGTATGTCGGGGGCAATATGCCGCTTATACCTATGCCAAGCAAACATTAGGATGTCGAGAGTTCCCTCTATTAGCGAATCAAGCTTGGGATGCAGTTCATCGAGTTATTCATTGCATCTGGTCCCGATTCCCTTCCAGTCGAAACTTGCAATTGGACGACCGAGAACCTCATATAGTAAAATATGATGTCACCAAGAAGGAGCGTCAGAAACTTGATATGCATACTGACAAGTCAGAATGGACATTTCTTATTGCTTTAAGCGATGGATGTGGTTTGGATTACGAAGGAGGTGGAACTTATTTTGAAGCTCTGGATGCAACAATTCATGTCCAACGAGGGCATGCGCTGATCTTTCCGGGTCGGCTGAGACATTGCGGTCAACGAATCACAAAGGGTCTGCGATTTTTATTGGTAGGATTCTTGGTGGACAAGACGACAGCGGGGACACCGCAAATTCCTACCGGATCTGCTGGTGGTGGTCAGCTAACCACTACTGATCAAAATGTATCTGAAGCATAACTTCCCTGGAATGTATATGAACCAAGGAAAGGACTGTTTAGAAAGTCCATTTTGTACTTAAAATATATCACTTTTATTGGGCAACAGACCAATATTGTGTGATTGCAGATGAGATAAGATTCTTCCATACGACATAAATCTTGAAAAGAACTAGCAACTTCACTATTTTACTTGTAGGAATATTCTAATGTTATTTTCAAATCAAGCTAGAAGGGAACGCAGTACCATATATCCTAGCATTATGGAGCATTATGCACCTTTCCTATCCAGGTCCCAAAGCTTGCTTTCTATTTCCTTGTCTTTGAAAAAGGAATTTACTCCTCTTCGACATTGCTACTACAAGTGTATTCCCAGAAATCAGCCACTGTGTAGATAGAATCCGTGATTTGACATTTTGGAAGCCATTGCTTCACCCATAGGAAGACATCACTGATAATCCTACAATTGACTTCCCTAGTAGAAATTAAGGAAAGAATTGAATCAAGTAGTAATCTTAGATTTATTTACCCCATGCACTCATAGAAGCATTTAGGAGTGCAAGTCGTTTTATCATTGTCTTTTCCAAGAACTGCGAATAGGACATGTGTCCACCGTGAGATAAATTTTTTGAGTAAAAGTTGGCATTAGGTATTCAAGAGCACTAGCCCACACGTTGATAGAGACACAGCCTTGGTGTGGTTAAACAAATAAGGATGAAAACTATTGGGACTTTAAGTGAGTTTAATAATGAGACTGTTGGTGAAGAATTCATTTAAAAACTGTATATGGATGTAAGCACCCTTGAAGGAGATGACACAATAGAGTGTTTGAACGCATACTTGAGAAAGAGTTGATAATTGGTTACAGATGTATCAAGAAGCAGAATAGCAAATCCCAAAATAAATAAATATACCATCTCTTGTCTGGCGGAAGCACAACACTCTGCATGCATAACACGTGTATTGGCAACAAAAGTGTGTTTAACATCTGTTTGTCCGATGCTAGTCTGGTTTTTAACCGTTCATTTTTCCCCAAATAGCATCCTTTGGTACACATTTCGCATGATGGCAAGTGTATACTACTCCTAATTTTTTGCGGCTTTTCCGAAACGCTTCATTCTGGATAGTAAATTTGTACATAGTCTCCAAATCGGATTTCATCCACATTTTCTGTGAAGTTATAGAATCTGGTATCTTATCAAATAAGTCAATCTTATGGCAGATTTATTCCCTGTTCGGTAATCCTTCATTATCCAAAACGTGCAATTATTGATAGAGAATTAATTGTCTTGGGAGTTTGAAGCGACTTTGCTTCATGGATTTTTTAGTTTCCAATAAGATAATTTCTACAGACTGGGACTACAATCACGATTAGACCATGGATACCACCGATAGCGATTGCCTGGATACTGAATGTAATGATCTTAAGCTAGGAGATTCATTCATGCTCAACAAAGGAAAAAGTTCTTTAATGAGAAGATGTTTATCAGCAACGTGTCTACGTCCAAATATGTCATTAAGGAGACAAATTTTTCTTTCGTTCGGTGTTGTAATCACGTTAACTCTAGGCATTGTTATGCTTGCAGGAATATCCACGTTATCTTACTCCAGCACAAGAGTAAAAGATATGTCTCGTGATAAGCTGCAGATTCAAGTCGTAGAGAAAGTTTTCACTTTGTCACGAGTCATCGCGGAAACTCTGACTACGTCGTTAGATGACATGAAAGGATTTGCTGCGATTCTAGTGGAGGTAACAAGAGATCGATTTATGGGGTATCCTGATCATCCTGGATATCTTAATGATTCTCTAGTTCCATTTCTTGATATGATTACTGAAAGAAACGTGTATCCACTAAAATCGGATTCACTCCTTCCATTGGATTGGGAGTTTCTCATCACAGAGAAGTCCATTAGGGAAACGAAGGAAAGTCTGTCTAATCGAGAAAGTTGGTATGATGTAGATAATGTTGACGCTGGAAATGCTGTCATTCGTTTTCAGGGAGCTTGTAATCCAAATGCAAAGAATATTTCTACGCGAGGATACTTCTCCAACTGTTCTAAAGCAAACAATGATGTAACAACAGGCGGTATGGTGCATCCTACACTCACTTTTCAGGCTATACATAAAAAAGCATCAGATTTTGCTACGGCTATTCTAAAGCCTATATATGAATATTCCTCAAGTGTCAAGACTGTCGGATTATTTTTTGTGAACTCCGGTGCCGGAGCATACGTTGCATTCCCAGCCTTCACCATTAACAGCTCAACATCATATGAAGCAACTGATTGCAATTGGTTGTTCGAATCAAATCCATTTGCAAAAGATAGGACGATTGGAACTGAGGAAATGGTCAACCGTTGTCATCGCAATGGAGAAGAAGTTAAAAATGCATTCTACAACCCATTGGAACGAAGTTGGTGCAAATCCCAAATTTTAGATCCGTTTCAGATCCATATCTATGGCCCATACGAAGACGCCTTCACACCAGGCCTTATCTTAGTGACGGTGGGTCAAGCTGTCTATGACAGTATCACCAAAGAGTTGATTGCTTGTACCCTCATTGACGTATCACTTGATGAATTAACTAGAGAGATTGAAAGATTCAAATTTTCAGAGTCATCGGAGGTAACTCTTATTCGGTGGGATGACGGAACCATTGTAACTACAACTAGATGGAGCTCTGTGGGATCAAATTCGATCAATGATTTCCATGACCTAGAAGAATCTAGTATATTCATGGACCTTAAAAGTCAATTCATCACATCATATCCGATGGGCTTTGGAAACGAGAAGCATAATCAGGTATTGATATCGGACAACGCTGCTTATGCTTTTCATCCGTTGCCTATACCTCCATCGGTTTACGATCCTGACTATATACCTGAATTTGCCGTCATCATAAAACTTGAAGCGAAAGAAATTTACGCAGATATGGTCAATCTCGATAAATCTATTGACGAAAGAATGTCAAACGCAGTTGGTGTAACCTTGATCGCTGGTTTTGTGTCTGGTCTAGTCTCATTGCTTATTATACTTCTCATTTCTTTTTATTTGACGCAGCCATTGCATTGGATGAACGAAGTTAGCGATCAAATAATTCAGTCTCTCGGTTCTTTATCTAAAAAATTCAATTTTGAAAGGGAAAGGTTGTCGTTTGATATGTGTCCAAAGACTGAAGTTTCCTTACTCCTTCTTCAATTTCAACGTTTACTTAAGAAATTCTCAGGTGAGGGGACAGCTAAACTACAACTCCGAAAAGAAAGAGAAATACAAAATAATTTTCAATTGGACGATTCCCTTACAAGTCTTTACAAAAAAAGGTCTGGTATTTCTCTCAACTATGAAGATCAATATGACGACAAAAAGACATCTGATGATGAAGCTGTCATGATTTTGCCAGAAAAAATTCATTTCGGGTCCCTTTACCGATCTTGTGATAATACTTCAACTGCTTCCTTTCAATCGTATCAAGGAAATATTGATTTGAATGATGTAAGGATCTTTTCCTCTCCTCTATTTTGGTGGATACTTATCTCTATTGTTCTTCCCATCCTTGTCGCGACGAGTGTGATATCAATATATGTAATTTTGAAAACATCAAACGAACTTAACCTCTTCATCCATGTTGTTGAATCTACGTTCATTAGCATGGAACAAAAATCAGCGTCAATCCTCGTCAAAGCACGAGCTACCTATTCTTCAAGGGCGATTGCGTCGGTTACACGAGATGTTTTCTTACTGGGACGAATTTCAGGTTGGTTGTTTTTTGGTGCCATTCAAAATTCCAACGTGATGACGAAGATGGTTACAGCAGCTGAACAGTGCAAGTCCGCAGTTTCTATGAAAGATACAAGTGCCTGCGCTTTTCTTCAAAACAGATCCAACACTCCTTGTGACTGCAGCTGGTCAAGTATGGAATTCGGAACATCGTTTCCCTGTTTTGACTACAAAGAGAATCGTCGATACATGCAAAATCTATGGTGGTTTGGCTCAAAACAAGACGCATGGCCAAATGGAGAAATCAATTCTTCAGGTTATCCAAAGGTTGCTGATGCACCAAATAGAACTTCATGGTGGAGTAATTGGGATAGTGTTCCTGGGGCCGATACTCAACGCTCTGATTCTCAAAGCAGTACTGTGTATGAGATGTTGAAAAAGCTTTCCAGTCAATCCATGGTGCAAATTCCCTTGCACAATTACAGGATTCGAAAACAGGCAATAGGCACTCACAGCTATACATCTTTTGATATGAATGGCATACATTCTGGTTACACTGGATGCGACCACTTATACCCCTATGCTTCTCAGTTTACCTCTAACAACTCTGTTGCAGAAGTTAATCCCAATCTCTGTCCATCTGGAAAATACGGTTATGACCCACGATGTCAGATGTGGTACATTAATGCAAAGCGTCAGCATGCTGAGAAAAAAGACCCTCTTTACATTTCACCTCCACATTTTTTTGCTGATGGAAATTCAATTGGACAGTCACTCGTCTTACCCATAGAAGACGAAAATGTTTACCTCGGTCAAGTCTCTGTAGATTTTTCAATTGATCCTATCCTGAGAGTGATGAATCAAGAAGAAACTCCACTTTTAAGTGGAGGCTTCCGTGTTGTTATTTCGACGAAGAAAGATAATTCAAGTTCTGACATATTAGTCTCTCCAAATTTTGATATCGAAGAGACGTTGAAGACCGGGGAATACCAAACTATTGTACAATATCTCTTGCCTTATGATTTGTGTGATGACAATATCGACAAAGGATGTCAAAATATTGAAGCTTTTACCGATATCATTACAGAAATGAAAGGGGGTAAATCGGGAGCGACATCGTTTAATCGTACGGCCGAGAATGGAGAAATCGAGACCATCTTTTGGACCTTTGCCCCTATCGAAGTTAATAGCTTTCGCCAAATCAGTAATGCGAATTTGACTCGTGGAGTAACCAAATTCAATTCCTCCGTATTTTCTATCGGATTTGGGATCCCGTTTACAGGTTTACATGACAGTCATGAGAGCATTCAGCAAAATTTGAACTCCTCCTTTTTCCTTTCCACAATAATTCTTTGTATCATTCTAACTATATTGTTTTCCGTTGTGTCCTTTACTTGTGCACAAATCATTGCTTCTATAGTGATTCCATTTTCCCGACTTCTAAAATTCATAACTTTGATTAATGAACAATCCCTAATGGATGACGCCGGTGAAATCTGTGGTGCTTCCACTGATATGACTAGAGTTTTCTGCACTTTGGAGCACTTGCGACTCATAGTGCAAATTGCCAACTCGGCGCTTTTTGCCGGTGACTTGAAATCAGCATATGAAACGCTTCAGACTGCTCTTCAGCTGTTCAAAAAATTGGAGAACCAAAAAGCAATTGGAATCACTTTGAATAATCTTGGGAATACGATGCTTTGCATTTATAAAGTAATGAAAGTCGAAAATCGACCAGAGAGCTGTGGAATGTTGAAAGAAGAGGTCATTAGAAGAGGGATAGATTACTTCCAAGGTGCCATCGACCAAGGGGAAGAAGCGTTGAAGAAGATTAATGATGATGAAGGATGGTCAACGAACTACCTTATATTCATGCAGCAATTGTCCAATCGATACTTCAACCGGGCAATTTTCTTGTTAACCATCAAAGATGATCACCCTTTGCCTGATAATGCAGAGAGTCAAGCATTTCATGATTTGATGACTTCGAAAGATATGGACCGCGAGGTTGTGGACAATGGTGACAATCTCGGCTTTAAAGGAGACCGCGAAGACTATTTTGATTTGCTACTGTTTCGAATCAAGGGAATTCTAAACTTGCTTTCTATGAGCTACGAAGATGTGTGGGGTATAGATGAGCTTGTAGAGGATGCTCATAAAGAACTAGTCAGCGCGCTGTATGAGCCACAGCATGATCTCTTCAATAGAATTAATCCTGCTGGTCAGAAGCAGCGCCTGGACTCTGTCATGATCCAACTTTTTATTCAGCGGAAGGATACCGCCAGCGCTGCTATTGTTGGAAGCAGAATGATGATTGAGGATGATTTGTTGATGAGTGACGCCGCACTTTGGGCGATCACTGGACTTCTTCAGTATATTTCAGCAATGGAAATGGACGAATTATCAAGTGAAAAACTGTCAGATGTAAAGTTACGGTTGCTTGATTACAAAAGCCAAATTAGTCAGTTTTCTGAGGGATTCAATACTGAACCTGGGAAAGAACAAGGTAGCAAGCGAGCCAGATTTAATGATATCTTAATGGAGAGATTCTAATGGTGGAAACGGAGCCTTCAAAGTGTAATCGATATTGCTGGAAAATTAGGCTTATAAATGGACTAGCAGTACGGTTTTCCTTTCTATTGATTTCCGCAAAATCTATGTATGAAACGAGGAAAATGGATTGTAGAGAGCTTGACTGATGAACTATTCATGATAGGAACGACAACAGTAGAGGTGGCAACTCAATCTATTTTTAATTTGGACATAGACATCCCTAGCTCACGAAAAACATGAGGCATATTGTCATATTAATAGCAATTATTGCTAAGAGAAAGAAGAGATATGATTGACAAATTTACTTTTGGATCCCAAGTTGCTCAAGTAACCATGCTAGAGAGAACATGAATTGAAATGCTTCGAGTGCCAATAAATCCCATGAGATAGCCCAGGAAAACTACATTTTGTGAGAGACTGTATCCAATTACATTATGTGATGCAGACTAAATGATGACTAGAATGTCAGATGACGAGTGAAGAAATAAAAGTTGCTTTCCGATTTAATGATTTTCAACCTTATCCAAGTGTTAATATAGTTTTTGATACACAAATATCCTCAATAGGACCTAAATGAAACAACATCTTGACCTTCTGATCTCTCATCGTCAACAAGTATTTCCTTTCCAATCAATCCGATACTGTGAGCCAGTTTTGACCGTAATTGTGCCAAATCTATTTTTAGTTCCTCAAAATACTTTTCTATCAAGGCAATCTTATGCATCTTTTTTACCCGGTACAACTCTAACTTCACATCGTCATCTGAAACTATTGGAGGGTTTCGAAGTGTATCCAAAAGCTTTTCGTTCTCTTCTCGAATATCTTGCATTTCATCCTGGGTTTCTTCCAGTTTGTGACGCGCCAAGTCCCTTTGTAACCACAATGTGTTTAGCTCATGGTTTGATGCATGCTGTTCTTCTGGAGTTTCAAATCTTTGAGGCACATTCTCAAGTTGCTCCAATAAGCTTTGCTTAGTAAGTCGCAGCTCTGCATTTCGGGTCCGTTGTTCCGTCAAATCCTTCTCAAGAGTCTCCATGAGCTCTGCCGAACGGTGCTTCTCCATCTTTCTCTGATCTGCAAGCGCTACTAGTTCTGTCTGTTCAAATTTAAGTTGACAGTATTCTTTTTCGAGCGTTAAATAAGATGACAACAACCTTCCTGAGGTACTACTATTGTTGGCTTGATTCTTAGGATCCGGTGTTGAACTTTGCACAAGAGATTTCGGCCTTGAGAATCGTTGCAATAAATTAGGGCGGGGTGAAGGAGATACACTGCGATTTGCAGTTGGTCCATTTCGAACTTCATATATCAGCTGTTCTTCTTCCTCAGTCATTTCCTGTATAACTTCACCATGATCATCCAATAAGACTTCGTGGTCATCATTTGCTTCGTTTCGTTCAGTGCTCTGTCGAGATAAAGAATTTTGTTGTTGTGTTTTCATTTGCGATTCTTGAGAATCAACGCCGGACCATATTTCATCACTTCCAGGACTTGAGCTCCGACTTCGGCTTCGATTGCGGAGAGAATTCGCAAATCGCCAAGAGGGAGGATTGTTTCGCTGTAATGCCTGTGAAGATGGAGTCGATAGGGACATTTACTCTAAGCCCTGCTGGCGTACAGATCTTTAGACAGCTTTGGTTGATGACTTAATAAAAGCGGAGGATCCAAACAAGGTGCGTCGATTACAAGGCTCAAAACAAGTTCGATTTCAAAGGATAAGATGACTCGTTTGAGGAAAAGCTTTAATCACTGTCTCCGATTTACTAGCAATTAAACTTGGTACTCTTTTCACTGAGAATTTTTTATTCCTGGACATAAGGCTTTCGCCGAAGAATACAACACAATTCCACGATTACAGCTAATTCTCCATGACATTCAATTATGTGTGATACATATTTTACCGGTAATAACGATGGAAATGAGAACAGCGACTGACGTAGAAGCGGTTCTAGCCAACTATTTTATGACGTTAAGAGAGTAGGCAAGGACATAAATAAATGGGACATAAACGCCTCTGCCGGTCGTGTCAACCAAACTCTTCAAATAAAACAGTGGAACTACCGGTAGGACCGAAACCATCAAATTTGCCTTCAAAACAATAAATAGAACGCATAATAGTTAACGGGAATCTATGTCAACAATAAATCACGTAAGGTATCTGTCAATAAAATAAAGATCAGTGTAGGAGTGAATGAGACCTCAGGAAATCTCATAACACCTCGGAAAATTCAAGTGAAATGGTTACACTATTCTAATATTTAGGGTGATCCAACCATTTTTACGCGATCTCATGCAATTCTATTACTATCAACAAGTAAGAATTAGTGGTTTTCACTCCACTGATCATACCTTAAGACAATATAATCTTGGAACGCTGACGGGAATACGTGTTCTTAGTTTTCACGTACGTGCTGCAAGACCATGGGCCTAGATCTTCTCCTTGAATTTGGCAAAATCTCAACAAATGAAAAAATAACTTTCCAATTTCCTTCATCTGGTTAAGATATTGATTTTTCAGATGATGTTGGAACTGTAAATCCAATATGCATAGCTCCCATAAACTCATAGCCCAATATTTTTTCCTTTTCAGATATGACGGAAGAGGAGACAAGAAGGAAAGGAGATGAATAGGACAATTGAACTCAACAAAACACTTTCACTGAAATGGTAAGGTCATAGAGAGAAAAATTACTTTGGGAATAATTATAACATGCAAGACAAGTTTGAAGATGGCTATGAAGCATTAGCTTTGGAATTTGAATTATGAATGTGGACAACCTACGAGTTAAGTTGGAAGTTATGTGATCAAGGATGACTGATGGCAAATTAATGATTTAAATATTGAACAACTTAAGCAACAATGACGCGCAACAAATACTATTTTTTAGAGAAGCGCATTGGAAGCATACAAAACATTGAGGAGCACAAGGAGGAGTTGAAATGAGACTTGAAAGGCTTTCATCCAAGCAGAATGATAAGTCAGGTGAGGAAAAGGCCCTGTTTGCTACGCAATTTAGAGGAAAATGTCATAACTGTGGAAAATTGGGGCGCAAAGCAGCTCAATGAGAACATATGAAAGAAGAGAAAAATGCCTTTGTTTGCAATAAAGAAAGAAACTCTGGTGGTGTAAGAAACGATATGGAAAAACGGCGGAAGATGTGGTTCTTTCTTCAATGGAAAAGAATCACGAATTTGATCATGAGGCTTGGTGACAGTAGAGCCTCCTGCTATTATTGCAACAATGATGACAGATTGCCAAATTTCACAAGAATTTCCAAAGAAATACAGGTTGAGAACTGCAACGTGATTAAGGCAAGGCAAGTGCAAGATTGACCGGAAAGCATTGGTCATATGAACGTTTGATACTTGTGAAGCCTGTATTATTAGCAAAGCAAAGCAGAAAAATGGGAACAAAGGCTGGAAATACAGTAGTGTGATAGCTGGTGAAAGACTTTAGGTGGATATGAGCTCAATTCATGGATGAGCTTTCGTGGGTCAACATTTTTGGCGCTGATTGTTGACAATGATTCGAGATACTGTTTGAGTTACTTTCTGAAGGCAAATCATGAAAATTTTTGGTTAAATTCTTGAGACTTGATGATGCCGGCGAAAACGAGTTTAAACAACAACAAAATTTAATTTCAAATTTGAATACAATGGTTCCCGTATGCCTCAGAGATATGGAAAATTAAAAAGAAGTGTCAGACTCTTTATGGGAGAATTCGGGCCATGCCGAATGATGCAGGCATTAATGTTATCTACATATGACTATTATGGGAGCATACTAATCAACAAAGAAAAGAATAAGAGGCCATTGAGTTTTATGTTTAGTGACAATTTAAATACCTTAAAGGGAGTAAAATGACTTGGTGAATGTGCGTTGTCACAGCAAAAGAAACATCCAGTCAAAGTTGAGCAATAGCTGTAAGGTTTGTTTATTTGTAGGCACCCACCCAATCATGCACATGCCGTTTACATATTGTTGAGAGCAAAAAGGAAACACGTCAAAAATTCACGAGCTATCTTTTGGTTGAATAGAATTTATGGTGAATGCTTCAAATCAAAGGACAATCTTGAGAGAGCTGAGGATGATATGTCTGATTCAGAAACTGGCATTGATATTTTAGAGAATGCAAAGGAACAAAAGAAAACATGCACTGACATTTTTTAAACTAATGACAGTAAGAATACATTGAGACAGAGTTCGAAGTTGAAAAGCTGATTTATTCCAGATCCATCGAGATTTATGGAAGCAAAAGATTCTAAAAGGGACTTGATAGTAGAGAATACTGGAATTGCATTGAATTTGGTAGATGTGGACGATTGTCTGGTAATTTTTACAGATTCTGGCATTGATGATGTAATCAAAAGTTATGATTTGGGCTCCATGGCCAAATACGATTTGTCGGATTTTTTGAGTTGCAGGATTTATGTGGGACACCAAAGTGAAAAACATTTTGATTCAACCCTATGAATGAAATATCTTGAAGAGAAATTTCGAGAAGAAGTCAAAAACTTGAGTCATGATGGGACACTTGGTTCCCCAGTTTCAAATTGTGAGAGTGACAATATTTAAAGAATCGATTCAAAACTACAAGCATGATACAGGTCAGGTGTGGGATTTTTTTTGTTTTTGATCGAACATGCAAGACCAGATTTAGCAATCGTTTTCCCAGTGCGTGGATTGAGCAAGCACTGCGGCTTAAAAAGAGATATTGATAACGCTTAACTTTGTTTTGGGTAAAAATGTTAATGTTTACAGATGCAACCCAAGCAAAGGAATAGGATTTAGTATCATACAGTGACAATACTTAGGCCGGTGACACTGAAACTAGAATCAGTTTAGACACTGAATTTAAGATCCACCTACTTGGCGAGGCAATTTATTGGAGATATAAAGCCAAAAAGGAGTTACACTTTCGAGCAGCAGTGAAACTGAATAGATGAAAACTTTCGAAACAGTTCACGAATTTCTTTGTCTTTCTTACTTGCTGGAAAATGTAGGAGTGAAGGTCAAAATACCAACCGTGGAAAGATTTAATAATGCCAGTGCGATATTTTTATGGCAGAGAATTCAAGCTCTGGAGTGCGTAGTAGACATAGCGACACTCGTCACCACTTCGTATGTGAACTTATCGAGGAACTTGTATCGAATTGTGTTTGTCATGGTGTATGAAATGACGCAAATGTGTTGACTAAAAATGTGAGCAGATTTACTATAAATTTACAACTAAATTCTTGGGAAAATTAGATGACAATTCGATCTATTAAATATCAGAAATAGGAAGTGTATTGGAGAGCGTCATTGCTATTTCAAGTTCCAAGACCGTTACGTTTCAGATTGGCATTGAAGAACAGTGATGCGAATAATTTGGTTAAGCGATAGATTTTAGAAAAGTTAATTTAGTAATTACAGTTTAAGCGCAAAGAGGTGTTCTAGTGTTCTCACAATTGTTTTTTTTGTCATTCCATTTTTGCCTTTAATGCTTTGCAGTGAACAACAATACATTTAAATCCTAAATTATCACTCCAAATAAGCAGACTCGATATATGGTATCATTCACTCACGAACCAAAATTGTCGCGTGTGGTTGTAAAAATTACTAGCTGTCTTAAATTTGGCGTTGACTAGTTTAAACTTCATTACTGTTTACCTCATTTAAACATTTCTCTTCATTCATTTCATGAGGTGCTTTAGCTAGGGCCTGTACTATATTCTAGAAAATAACACTTTAGGATTATAGTTAAGTGGATCGCATTCATCTAGAAAAGAGATGCTATTTGTACCAACATTTGAAACATCCAGTATTGCTAGTAGATGCTAATATAGATGATAAGGTTCTTGTACGTGTAATTGGCACGGCCAAAACAAGAAAACCTGAAAATCATAATGTCTACTGTTTTGTACTTGCAAATTTTAGATGATACTTATCAAAGGTCTCTAAAATTAAGGTGCTAATAATTACATGAGCTTCACGAACTTTTATATAATAAACATGTTTTGATCCAAATAAAGAGCCGTAAATTGATGTTTTACGCACAAGCATAGCCTGGAGATAATACATAACAGACTAATCTAAAAAATATGATTTTACTGAAAATTAGCCAGTCAAGACTCCAGGGCATATTTTTCTATCTCAATCTTGAATATAGAGAGGCCTCTCAAAATGTCAACCTTGCTTCCCAAATGCATAGAAGCTGTTTCCTGATCTTCAAATGTTTGCTGCATCGTTTTTAGCAGTTTTGAACCTATGCTATTCTATCATCTCATGATGCAGCTATCAAATCAATTTCGTCAAGATTTATAAGATCTAACCGCTTTAATCTTTAGACAAATTTTTAGCACTGAGGCATAAAACCCACTATTCCCTTCCTCATTTGAATATAACACTATACATTCTTTTTGAATATACGTACTCTAGTTTTGAATTCTTTTTGGAATTGTAGAATGTCTCCATTGCTTGCTTATATAGTTTCAAATTACTTAGTGCAGCCCTATGTTCCAACTTCCAACCAATCATAGAGTTGACTAGATGATTCCTGCAGCAATCCTTTATGTTTGCTGATTTTTATGGTTTTAGTATTAAGCCATAATAAATTCATAGTCAAATGCTGATATGCTTAACAATAAAACCATACACTTATCTTGTCGTAGATGAAACTATATATTTCATATTATCGCAACTATTTGATTCTCGTCAAAGTGCGATTTTCCCTATGTGAATTTTCACTCAGGTTTTGAGAATAAATGGGCTGATATTGTCACCAAGCCAAATTGCACTTTCTCATTTCTCGTTCCCATGTTGATTTATTTTTTAGTGGAAGATTGGCGCTTTCTTCTTTAAATCAGATTCTTTTTCTTATATTGCTTTTCACTGATTTTTGTCTTAACTTGCACTCAGTCATTGATGACTTGCATGATTTTTTCTTGGAAAATCCAACCTCTTCCCTCCATGGATGGTTTCCCTCTTATGATACTATTACTTTTTCTCTTTGCTCGATTTGAGTTATTTGCATTTTTAACGTATCTAGTTTTCAAGCATATTTAGAAGTCCATGACAACATCGTGCCTATCTGGTTAGATTGGTAAAGTGCGTATTATGAAATCTGCTTCGTTTTTGGTAGATCCTAGATTCCAATTGTCTTTAAGCACTCTTCGATGATTTAAACAAGTAAAATACTGATCCTTTCCACCATTACGAAAGAACCCCTAACCCCTTCGATAGAGAATGTGAATACACAAGATTTCTTTTCTGAGGTTCAGAAAGGAAACGGCATTAAATACCATGACCAGTCATTAAGTCATTAAGCGTCCTATCCATTCCCCGCTTCACATACCAAGTTTTTTGACACTGTCAGAAATTCACAGTCGGAGGACATTTTCTAGTCTTATGACTTCATGTAAACGCAGTATCTTAGACGAAATCATAGTTACTTTCTTGAACCCAACATATTGTTGACTCACTTAACCTTCCTCTTTGTTTGGACAAGGGTGTGATGGCTCACTTACGGTTTTACTTTTTGATATCGCTCCTGTTTGTTTTTGCTGTAACAGTGATTCAGCATGGAACCTCTCGACGGCTCCGTTTCTTTGATCCTGATCACAGTCACTGTGGAACTTCGAAAGTGGCGCATCAGTGGGCTATTCATGCGTTATACGGAGCACGAACAAGTGAACGTGATTATTACACTCGACTGACGATATCCACAAGTGACGAACTACCAAGAAACAAAATCGCACTACACAAAGTGTTACAACCTTTGGCATACATTGCAAAAAAGACGAACAGAGCAATACGTATCAATTTATCCTTACTCCCTGGGTACATCTCAGAAAATCTCCAACCCTACTCGCTGGTCAATGCTCCAGTGCTCCATGAACATGGAATCGAGGTAGTTGAAATGGCGTACTGGAATCGAGCATCGCAAGTACAAAGCATCAAAGGACCTTTGGTTACAATGCTTGTGACACTTAACGAAACCTCTCTGTCCGCTCTATCACGATTTCAGGATGATGAGGCAATTCACGAGTTTCTTTTTTCCACACAGGATCTGATGGATCTTCCTCGAGATCGTTTACACCTCTTGGCAGGAAAAAATCTTGGATATGATTTCCTTAAAAGTTCCTGGAATCAAAGCCTTAGCTGCGGACAAAGCAAAATTAAAAAAAAGAACCCCATCCCGCTCGTGAATGATGCCCTTACACCTTAGTATCCTTGCATGTTCAAGTTGAGTTCTTGTAGCAAAGTTAACGTTCTAATGAGTAGGTACAAAGAGAAATTCTCCGAGAAAGCACAAAACTGCATCATGTAGAGGTTTCTCATTGTTACCCTTTCTTGCGCTACAGATAGCAGTACTAATTACTTAATTCAATATATTGGAACCGATATAATATCCCATTCCCCTCAAACTAAAATTTCAACCTAAAATAATAGTGCTGCTCAGACTTATGATATAATGTCCATAATGAAATGATAGTATGAAAAACAGTGATCCTTGATATATAGACACCTCAAAATGAGTTTATGATGTAGACTTGTGAGCGTAACGGATGCATCCGTAATAACGTTTGCGACCATTGAAGACTGAGAATGAGTATAATTGCGTAAAAAAAGTAAGACATCCATCATCGTGATTTCATAAAAGTCAGGACTTCTGCAAAAGATTTGATGTTGAATACTAGTAAGTAATTGGATAACACTCATCACAGGAATGACAAAGGAAATGCATCGCCTTATGATGCAAAAGTTCAACTTATAGAGAGAGCTAGGCTTCAAGTCTTAACATTTCTTCGTGCCGTCAAGAAGAATTTGAAATGATTGTCAGTACCATATCAAAAAAAGATACATGGAACAAGCCCACATCAAGAATATAAGAAATCTTGAAGATATTGCCCCATCAAATTGTGAATACCAAGATTTGTATGATCTATTTAAAAGTATTTCGTCATTTTAAAGTATCAACAAAATTTTCAGGTGCAAGGATGTGTTATTGTTGAGGAATTTATATTGTTTCATGTGTTTTAGGCTGAGCAGCTGCCTTTTCAATTTTAAGGTAAACAGCAACAAAGATAGATAATAAAGTTATCTAAACTCCATTGTATGCAAAAATATATTGAAGGAGACAGTTTCCTGTTTTTGAAATCTACATCGCTTGACACTTAAAGCAGAGAGTCCTATCCAACGACCGTAAATATGTGTTTTATCCGGGACAGACTTAGGTGCAAGGTCTATTAGAATTCTCAAGATATGCTTCTTTCGCGTGTTTGTATGCTGTCTTCTAGAGCTAACAAATATGAGCATGTAAGTTGTGAGATCACTTAACTATAAATGTCCTACAGGTTGCTTAAAGTCATGCCAGTGTTCCCAATAATCCTCTTTGAATTAAGTACAGCCTGACTGCCATCCCTTACGTTTGATGCATATTGTCCATAAAGATTTTTGCTACCGGTTATTGATATATTTTATTAGAGGAAAGATAAACACTTTTCCTAGCACCTTTGTATCGCATGATTACTATCATGACTACCCCCGACACCTATTTGGCGTCCATATACGGCCTAGATAAAATGATTCAATTCCCATGGCATGCATTATACCTTTTATTGCTTTGTCTGAGATTCAAATAGAAAAGGTCTGTTCTGTGTTACAGAAATTATGAAATACTACGCATGTTTTTAATCGTAAATAAACGGAGTCTTAGCTGACTAACTTTTTGTTGTAATAAGATATTTTTACATCAGCCTATGGTTTAGAATCAGTTGTAAGCTTTAGGCTACTGCACTTTATTAAGAATAAATTATTCAATTCAAGTTAAACTTCATATAGCACATGTGATAAACCATCACCTACTATTTAGAGATCTTTGTTTAGAATTATCTATAATTAGGAAAAGAGAAAAACAGCAGCCATTATTATTTTTTGCTTCTGTTGTTGCAATACAGCAGAAGTGAAACCATCTCCCAGGAGTCTGATGTGGGGGCAAAAATCATAATGACTCCAGCTTACTCAATAAATTCAAACCCTGGGAATAAGACGTAAAATCATCCTCTACCATTTTAAAAATATTATCTGATTCTGGATCCTTGGCCTTGTCCAAAAAAAAATCACTATTGCTCTTTACTAAGAGAATCATGAGCATATTTTTGATACAGAATTACAACATATTATCATTTTTACTTTGAATTTAGAGGTGGCATTTGACAATAGATACATAATTTGGGTCGTAAAAGCTGGAATGAAAAGTCAAACATGTAATTTACACATGAAATTGCTCATTGATTCCATATGCTTTACGCGTTGCAACTTATTGCGAAAGTGAGTTTAGTCGCGTTATTGACACATATTTATCTCACGTCAAGTTTCAGTTCACGCCCATTATGAAACATCACAACATGAGCTTGAGGAATTTTAATGCATCAGAGGTATGTCAAGACAATCGTTTGTCGTTATGCTCGTATCGTAAATCATATCAGATCAACTTGCTATTGGATCGATCAAATTGATGAGTGATAAATGGAAAGGTATTTTGCATTTATTTCTCGTAAGATTTAATTCCAGCGATCTAGGCATGGATACCCACATCCCCAATCTCGATTATAACAATCTGTTATTTTATGGTACGTACCATCTGAAGAACACGGCTCTACAGTTTCATTAGCACACACTTTTACGTCATTCATCATATTGCGATATTCTGCTAGAGCACTTTTGAATTGACTTAGTCCAATTTTTTCAATTGTCATGTCTAAACTTCGATTGGCAGCCTCGTAGAGGACGTAATCCTCATAATTTTGTGCATACCAAAACGGAGATGACAGGAAATCGCTTACAGCTGATGATATGTATGATGGGATGATCTTATGACATCCCTCGAAGGGAGCTGCACTGTAAGAATACCCACCACTTTGCTTTGCAGAAAGGTACAATATATCGGATGTCTCGAGTTTCAAGAGAAATTTCAAGGCTACCAAAGACTCATCTAACCTTTCAACAATTAAGAAAAGGTCATATTCTCTCATTACGGTTGAAACTCGATTTAGAGATGTTGGTAAATTAACAAGCGTATCAGTCTGCCACAGGTATTTCTTTGCATGCTTTCCAGTATACAGATATCCAACTTGCGCGCCAGCTTCATAATGGAACTTCGAGGCTTTGGAGGAGGTGCCTTTGACAAAATGCGTCTGCCTTTTAAAATGTTGTATAAGTGAGTTATCACTGATATTTCGACCCTGATTGGATACGAGATAAAAGATCCAGCTTAGGGCGCGGTGGACAGGATGTCGGATGGATGTATACATGAAGGATCGAGAGGGATCTCTTTCATGATATTTTCTCGAATCATCATGATTTTCCCGAGAAGAACACGCTCCTTCCAAATGTGGTTTGATGCGACGCTGAGGATACAGGAGTCTTCTATTTGATTGTAGATGTCGCCTTCCGTAGTTAACTGCAATACGAATATTTACACCAGCTAATGTAGAGGAGGCTGCTTTGTGATTTTTGACGTATATGAGACCTGCTGGAGTTCGTGTATCGAACGCGGATTCAACTTGACACCATGAATTCGATGAATTCCATTGAGTGTATACACGAGGCATAAATTTTATGTGCTCATCTGGGATGATGGGCCAATACATATTCTCTGCTCCAGAGTCAATAGGATAATATATACGAGGGATGGATTTAACCTTTTTCTCTTTCTTCATTAAACTCAAAGAACTAATATCATCATCTGTAATTGTATTCAATAAGTGTGATTGCGTCGAGTCTGAAGACTGTACTTTCATCAAGAAAGCAATCACAATCGTCAACAATAAACACAGCAATAGATTGGACAAGCGTTTCCATGTACTCCTCAAATCAAGTGGATCTCTTCTGTTGTTCTCATCATCGTCAACGTCACCAATCATGGCAAATGACAGTGCGCCATAGATAAATTTATCCAATAGGTAATGAGTATTACGAAAACGTTTTCAAAAAAGCGTGTATGAGAAATTTGTGACGGAGCGGAGTGAATTAGTTCTGTTCAAGTTTAGATATACTAATTTGCATTTGACACATTAGCTACGGGAATATTGTTATATACTGAAGGGTTACTCCTTGCAGGCATGCACACATCGTATTATATCCCTTTCCTGAATCAATTTTTTATTTTGTAGGATTTGACTTTGTAACGCACACTAGTATATACTATGTCTAATCGAATGTCACCGGCATTCGAAATTGTATTTTTCCTTTAATAAGGTTCGGAGACTTGTTGAAATTCCGTGACGACACATTTTTTGGAATGGCATTGAAGAAAAAATTTGAAAAAGGAAGACCCAATATAAGTTATTGTTTCCTTGATCTCAGTTTTGAGTGCAAAGATAATAATGGGACACGACAATGCTGCAAAATGTCCTGAGAAAACAGGAAAGAAGTCAAGAGAGATGCCCAGAGAGAGGTAAAAAACGAAGAATGTATACAGAGAAACCGAAATTACGTTCCTTGGAGCTGATAATCACAAAATAGAAGAAGAATTTAATTTATGGATTGGTGATACAGGTACCCCCAGCCATATAGTGTGCTCAGCTATTAATGTTTTTGATTGTAAGACACGTGAGTTCCAACCCTCTAAGCAAAAGTATTCAATTTAAAACTTGTCACTAAGCCCAAACCATCAATAGCACATGAACTTGAATCACATGAAATAGAAATGACAAGATTCCTCTGTCTTTTAGTAAGACAGATTTGCTAAAATTGATGAATTCAGGTTATCGTTATCCCTTTCCCTAATCTGTTTTTAATTTTGGAATAGTGACGTCAACGCGAGTATGTTGAAATCAGAATTTGACCGACAGTTGTCAATTTTCGTTTGTTCGTTTATCAGTGTTTGGTGACGTATACGACTTGACGACAAACAAAATTAAAGTTTGGAAACACATTTTTTGGTGGAAAACGAACCACCATGTCGTCAAGGCGCCTTCAACCAATTATTCGTGAATTAGTCTCTCGAGCAAGGAAACAATTCTTGACACCTGAATTATCGAAATCCTTACCCATTCTGAAAAAGAAGAAACCCCGATTCCTGAAAGGTGTCTACAATGGCAATTATTTCCGCCTTTCGTTAAAGCCAAAGGTAGAACCACGGTTCAAGGTACCCAAATTACCTCCTCCACCAATTAATGATGCACCAAAGGCATTCAAATCAATTCCTAATCCTGAATCACTACAAGAAACGTCTATAGCCAGCCAAATATATGCATTTCTGGTAGAGAATTGGGGTGTCCTGTTCCTGAATTTCGGATCGATTTGCACACTCATTGGCTTTTCTCGAAGTGATGTCATTGAACTTCGAAGTTTAAGTATGATTGGAAGCCTTTCTTCAGTTTTATTTCAGCTTTCACTTCGAGATCGCCGATGGCCTCCAATTCTTTGGTCCTTGTTGTTTGCATCGGTCAATGCTACGAAAATTTCACAAATTTTGTTCGAACGAAATGCCCAAGTGGTACTTTCCAATGCTGACCAGCAGGTTTATATGGAATTCTTTTTGCCTCATGGATTGACACCCAAGCAATTTGAACTTGTCATGCGTTCAGCGACTCCTGTTTCATTCCCCAATGGAGGTGCCATCCTGCGGCAGGGACAAACCATGGATCATGTATTTTTGATTGTACAGGGATCAACACGAGCTCATGTATTGGGGAGGCACCTTTCCGCTGTAAGCTCAGATCAAAAGAAAAAGGTAGAATACCTCGGTGGAGACTCGGGTGCATGGATTGGTGAAATGGCCTTCTTGACATATTGTTGGGAGCGTGAACAAAGGAAAATCAAAATGGCACTAGATTCGAATGACAATACAGCGAAGGATAAAAATGATATAGGAAATGATAAGACTAAAGTCAATGGGAAAATTGTCCCCGGATCACATGCTGCAAAGTCATTATACACTGTCATTGCAACGGAAGATTGTAAACTCTTACGTTGGAGCTTTGATGAAATGGAATCATTATTCAGTCGATCGTCTGATATGAGAGGGGCTTTGACAAGAGCTATGACTTCTGCGATTGTAGGAAAAGTTATCAATTTTACAGTACCCCGAAAGAATATCAAGTCATCATGGGCTTCGTGGTTAGAAGATTTTGCGTACAATGGAAGTCGAACAAGCATTGTCAAGTCACAGCTGGTGGAAGACCTAACTCCAAATGATATGGTGCAACCCCGGTGATGGAAGGTACATGTAGATTGCGGAAAGTTGAATTTCCGTCACAGGAACCATGTATTATTTCTCCTCAATATTAATGTATTCCTATAGATAAGTTTTGGAAATAAAAACTATCTTTCTCATATTGGAAACTCATTCTTCGATTCAAGCGTTTCAAAGCAAGCCTAGCATCCCAATAATTGCACATTGCATTCACAATGGCAGAATCCGTTAGATATTCACGAAGAGGAAAACAAGAATGACGTGAGAATGTGGTGCTGTGACGGATGTCTTTTTGTCAATTCCATCCAATTTTGTTTCGGCCGCGAATGACAATTCACAACAGTTTAATAATGAAATATTCAAACATATTTCCATCTACAAGGGTTTAGTTGCCTTGTTGCCATACGATTGACAATTGGAAGGAGACCAAGAAAATAAGCATATGACTAACAATGCACTATCCTCTAGCCAGTGGATGATTTTATGAACTTTGTTGACAAATTACGATAGTAACTTGATAATGATTTGCTAGTAACGAGTATAATATGGAAGAAGAGACTTATGAATAGTACTTTGGGACACATTGTACTGCTGATCGTGTCGATGGACGCTTGATAGTTATTCAGAGGGAAGCGTCGTCTGCACTGGTTCATCATCCACCCATAGTCCACGATGACGAAGTTTACCATCGGCAAAGAACTCAACTCCTTGGCCATTTGCCATACTATTGCGCCATTCTCCTCGATAGATGCGACCGTCTTCCCAGCGACATTCTTAATATCCATATGTCATCAATACATGAGATAATATATATTCTTTTGTAATACTACAGTGTTTAAACAATATCAACTTACCACCATACCCTTCATATCTGCCTCTCACCCAACTACCCTTATACATACCTCCATCAGGGAATAAATATTTCCCATGTCCATGGCGAAGTCCATCTTGAAAATCTCCTTCGTATTTAGCACCATTTGCCCAAATATAGACTCCTTTTCCTTGTCGTTTGTCATCGACAAATTCACCTTCATACCTACGGCCATCAGCCCAAACATACTTTCCTGATCCATGTCTAACATTACGTCTATAATTTCCATAAAAGTAATCACCATTGGAAAATATAGCACGGCCATATCCATGCCAACGTCCATACCACCAATTTCCTTCGTAAATTCTTTGACAAGATCCAGCTGCTTCGTCTCCTTGGGAATCGTAGATCATGCGACCAACACCATGAGGTTGACCAGTCGATCGACATACAACTCCGGTATATCTTCCCGAATCTCCGTGATGATCGCGTAAGGCTTGATTGAATACTTCGCAAAGTCCTTCTCCAAATGTCGACGATGCTACGCTGTTATGACCAATGGACATGTCACCAGAAGAAAGCTGTGTCGTCAATTCCATTGTTGGTGGAATGAATGAGGGACGAGAAGGAAACCTAGTCGATCGATCTTTAATCAAATTCTTCGTCTTGGTCTTGGTTGCAGGATAAGACTGAGGTGCCGTCCATTTGGGTGTATCATGAATATTTGTCTTGGTCGTGGAGTTTGAAATGGAATTCGTGAAAGTTTGGGTAGATGGAGATGATACATCTCTGGCAAACTCGCTGTTAGGTTCCTTAGGAGGCAAGGTGTTTTCAGTGTCAAGCAATGAATGATTCTCAAGTTCGGATACCTCAACATCTTCTGATGACACATTTTCAATCTCGGATGTTTCAAGAGACGTTACCTCCCGGTCTTGGATAGGAATGTATGCTTTGGCATCGGTAAAGTCTGGCCGTAAACTTGGAAACCTTTGTTCGATTCGCTGTAACCGTTGCAACAAATTATTCAAATATGCTTCAGCCTGACACATACTTTGTTCTTCCTGTTGCAGCCTTACCCTGATGTAGGCAGGCATTGACGCTTCTTCCTTTTCTTCCATGTTACAGAAGACTGGTTTACCTTCTGTGATTGACTTTGGAACGCTCGTAGAAGTACAATGTATCCCGTATCCTTAATGTGATAAATACAACAGAATTTTGTTCTCATACAGGGATGAAATTCTTTCCAGAAATTTGGTTTCCACGATACACTTTTCAAATTCAATTATCAGTATGATCTCTCATGTACCTGAATGATTCATTGATGGATTTTAAGAACTTGCTTGCTGAAACTTCCTCTTGTCCTTGTCATTCCTCAGCAGCTCTTGGTCAACTGTTACGCATGCTTCAATCCGGAATGATTCATTATTTTAACTGCAAAATTAGACTGAAACAATAGTCAAAATAATTGTTGAGAAACAGGACGCAGAATTTGGCTCCTTTTAAACCTTCCCCTTGGATCAATTTTAAATCAGGTTCCTCAGAAGCACAGTTTGGGCAAGTCCAGTCTTTCTTCAAATAATATGACCCACACATAAAGAATCTCCTGTCTGAATGGCTTTCAAAACAGTATTTGCTGTAGCAACTACTATAAGCCCATTTCACCATGTCAATGGAAAGTATCTGCCGCACTTTCCAGGACAACTGTAACATCTCACAATGATTCAAGTTATTTATATGTTCCACCTCTCGATACAACTGTCAAATAGAGACAATCTGAATTTTATCAATTGTTTCACGTTGGAAAGTTAATGCGAAAGATGGCACTTTACCAAAAATCAAGAAGACAAAGAAGGCAGACAGATAGTTGCTGTCAAGGCTTAGTTCAAATAGTGTCACCACACGATGGCACTTTACCAAAAATCAAGAAGACAAAGAAGGCAGACAGATAGTTGCTGTCAAGGCTTAGTTCAAATAGTGTCACCACACGTATCTCTGACGAGATAGGCAAACATGCAAGTGACCTGGTTGAATCACTAATTTCTCACCATCAATACAAATGTTTCACTATGCAAAGAATTCAGGAATAGACGAAGTAAGGTATTATTCCTTAAATCGTAGAAAAGTGAGAATGATGACAACCTTTGATTTGTATGAACTGGCATATACGGAATTGATTACATCTTTCGACCTGAAGTGAGTAGGGATAAAGTGGCGTAAAAGAAGAAGGGATATACAGAAGGTAACGCAGATTTGGCTCAGAAAAGGTTGAATAATAAGTATAAGCAAACCTAATCTCCTTCATTAGTGAAAACAGAAATAATGTTCAAGCAGGGATCTTTAAGCAAAATGAAGACCAAGATATGTGGATTATCAGTCTTGAGAATGAAATTAGACATGGTACTTCGCGAAACAAGTGGAAGATGGCATTGTCTTTGTGGGGAGAAAAGGTACTGATGCCAATGCACGTTGTGAAGTTCTTTGGAGAGTGGTGAAGTGATTGAATGGTGCGTGATAGGAAGGTTGTTTTCAAGGATCAATTATAATCATTGAGTTGTGACGGCTACTAGATTGCCTATTAGGGTAGGGATAATGACCCGGAATTCGAAATAGGCAATTAATTCTAATTATCAATTAAAATCAGGACTTTGTAATAGACTTATTCTGGTTTCTTCGCTTAATCCTAATGGCAACTGTCGTAGATGAATTTTGCTTTCATATTACAATGATCTTGAACCATGAGTGTAAAGTTAATCGCAAAGGATCTGAGAGGACTTTTTCTATGGCCATTTAATATACTTAAGTATCATAGAAGAGATACGTTAAAGAAGGCTTTGAGGATTTTTCTAAGTCATTGACATTGGTTGTTCCTTGACTTGAAGTTTTTTCAGTCACTGCAGTTTTCCTTTGTTCTGCTTCAAATATAACATGGTCAAACTCGTCTGCTTCCCACTTCAGTATCGGCTTTATGGATTTGTAGATATTTTTGTCGAATGCAAATTTTGTCATGGATACTTCTAATGGCTGAATAATCAGATAGAGTTTTGACTCATTATTCCCCACGCACACTCCATAATCTCCTATGCTTTCGAATGAGCTTACTGCCAATGCTAGAAAGTACCCGGCACATTCAATGAGTTGTAAAATGAGTTTAAAAATACTAAAGATGAGATGAGATGAGATTAGATGAGATGCAAGAGAAACTATGTTAATTTTGAGCTTGCGCTTCAGTTAGCGCTAATGACTCAGATTGGAGATAGTGCGCTTTATTTAAGTAGGCACCGAACCGTGTTTTACGATTCTGGTAGTGTCATCGACATTTGGATCCAACGTCAAACCGAACCAAAACTTCAAGATTATACCGATCCCGTACTTGCTGCCCTAGCCCTACTTATAACATTTGGCTTATCGTAAAATTAATTGAATCTTTAATTGAATGAGTGACCTGTAGAATTATTGTCAGTCGTAGACCAAGTGTACGTCTTATTGCTCTCGTCTGAGATAATGTCGGAAGTTCGAATTTTATTTGCTTTATTTGCCACAAAACAAATCAAGCTTTCCTCAGCGAAATGAACAGAGATTTAATGCTTTCTTCCGATACCATTGCACCGGTTGAAAAAAAAGAAAATTTGAAAAAGCAGAAGAAAACTCACTGGATCGGAGATAATTCTCGACCATCTAAACCCCTACCAAACTATGGCTTAGAGCGCAATATGATTTCAAGCGAAACTATTTTCAATCATAGTACAGATGGGGAATCTAGTTACCATCAAAAGAAAAGTAAGCCCATCCATTTTATTAGAAAAAGGACAGATTCTGAGATCCAGTTCTATGCTGATACATTGGCCGCTGAATATCGTGACTATTGTATGTTCCATCGTGTCCATGGGCGACAATTGGATGACATGGACAGACAGGAATCTCCGGTAATGCAATACCAACAAGGCTTCTCCTATGATAACATGTATACAAGCTTGGATTCAAAATGGATAGATGAAAGCTCTGGTCCAGAGTCTCATGAACTAACTCATCACCACACAATGTATGAATTTTCCTTTCAAAAAGCTGAAACACAAACATTTTCATCTTGTCCTCTACCATCTCTAATATCATTGCTAGACATCGAGCCACAAGGTATAAGTGTATCCTATGACGAGGACGAGGGAATTTTCGATTTAGAGTTATAAAAGTATGGTGAAATATCAGCCACAGACGTTCGTAACAGGACGCCGTTGTATATTCTAACTTAAAATTCAAAAAGAAATAGATTATCTTATCATTTCACATCCATTCTAAATCTTTCGTGAGAAATACAGCACGTAATTCAAACATGCTGAAGCACTGAGAGACAAATATTGCAGAGTAAATTAGTAACGAGCCTGTACAACATCCGTTTTAAGCATTGCACCATCTTCTTGGCGTATTATCACTTGTAAGATAACTAACATACATCATTAGGACTACGCAGACGGAAACGCAGCTAATGCAAGGGATAGCGTGAAGAATAAGTTTGAACCTAACTCAGATCCTTCCTTGCTTAAACCAGAGATGCAGAGTATTCTAAAGAGAAATATTCAAATTATTGGATGACTTACCTTGAAGAGATAAGAATGAAGTTAGAAGAAATGTGATACACCATAACAGATGATCAGATTCTCTAGTTCAAGATTAAAGCTACCTTATAAGTAGGTATGAGCGTCAAATGTTCCGCTTAAAAATTGATAGCATGCAAAAACAATAAGTCTACACTTTGAGGGATTAAAATGTCCAGTCAGAACTCAACAGAGTAGGTGAAGTTACAGGTGCTACTTCATAATTTAATTGAAATCTTGTAATTGTGGGAAGCTTTAGTAGCTCAATGCTTGCTCACGAGAGATCAAGAAATGCAGAGAAATACTGGTGCACCCATTTTTTGTTGCTGTGAAGACTGGTCATGCCAGGGCAACCTGCTTTCAACATATCAAAAGAAAATATCCGAGCAATCCAGGTGACAGAAGGCAAAAAATTGCGTGATCATCAGATTGTTGACGATACGCGAATAAATCCACTCGTGACTTAAAAATTGATGAATGAAAATACGACAAATGATGTTACTCTTTGCAAACGTAATTGCAACTCTCTTTCAACCACATCTGAATGATATACTGATATATCATTACAAGAGTCTACAGGATGAAATGTGTGGCCAATACAATCTTGGAATCAGATGTGGTTTGCCAACCCACTGAAAATTGCTCATAATTATAATTTTATTTAATCTGCACTTACTTCAGATTTCTCGACTGTAATCAAAGTAGATCTACATCTGTTGCCTTAAGAGACACAGATTACTTGCTAGCATTGACAGCCGTGGTCTCAACATAAAATTATAATTATCTGAACGTTAAGGATGAGTGCTGATCCTCCTGATGCATCCATTTTGCCCTCTAATCCCCTCTCAAGCAGTGACCAAAATGCTTGACACAATTGCTATTGACCACCACGTAAAGGAAACCAGTACCAGGTTAACAGGCAGACAAAGTTCACTGGAAGATGTGAAGAACTCAATGGCAATATCTATGATTGCACTGATTCAAGGCAAGCATATCTTTACTCAAAAACTACAAAAGAGATAGCAGAATACATTGGACGAACCTACAGATACGGTATGGATACAAGGCTTGCAATTGAAAATCTACAGTTCATTGCGTGTGAAGTACCTGAGGACCCAGATGATGATGCCACAACGACACAGATACGTATCTGGGAGAAAAAAATTGATGATTACGTAAAAAAAGTGACAACTACAAAGTAGAACCTGAAAACAGCATATTCACTCATTTGGGGACAATGCTTTGATCCCATGAGACAGAGATTGAAATCTGCCGAAAGTTTCCACTTAATTGTAAGCCAAGGAGATGCCATTGAACTTCTCAAGATGATCAAGAACATCACCTATCAGAGCCAGAAATATACTCCACAAGCCATTCACGATGCAAAGAAGAGGTTCTATCAATGTTACCAACCTTCCATTATGTCTGTCCAAACCTACTATGAACAATTTATGAACCTTGGTGATGTGATTGAACATGTTGGACGTAGCATTGGATGTGACCCTAAAATGCTGGACATTATGAGCAAAGCCAATAACAAAGGTGTTGCGGATCAAGCTGGAGAGGAGAGGCACAGTGTCAAAGAGCATTACCTTGCTGTGGCTTTCATATTTGGAGCTGACAGGTCTAGATTCTCAAGGCTCATAGACAAGCTCCAAAATTACTATTTATAGGGCTATGAGGGATACCCCAAGAGTGTGCAATCTGCGTACAGTTTGCTCACCAACTGGAAGCAGAACTCAGGCAGACCCAACACAAACGTCAATGAAGGCATTGCTTTTGCAACAAGTGATAAGAAAGAAGGAACCAAGGAAATCACATTTGCAACAAATGGAGGAAAAGGGAAAGCTGATAAAAGTAAGATCACATGCCACCGCTGCAAAACACTAGGTCACTACGCTAATGAATGCCCTGAAAGTGAGAACCAAAGCTCATCAGGAAATGGGAATACCAGCAATGTAACCATGAAATCACCTACTGAGAATGAGCAGTCAGGAAATGTGATGGTACTGGCATCTGATAAGGTGAGGACTAGATTCCAGTTTCACCAAGTGAGGAATAATAAGCCCAACACACATAGAGTAACCTCCATTCCAAATACCTGGATACTGTTGGATAACCAATCCACTATGGATGTTTGGTGTAACCCTACAATGCTTACTAATATTCGCAAAGTTGAAGATAAGATTGAAATACACTGCACTGCAGGCACCGTTTCAACCAACTTGATGGGTACTTTGAATGGTTATAACAGTAAATCCCATGAAGAGACGAAGCAAATGATCCAAATTGCAATGATGAGGAAAATCAAAGTACTAACACTCCAGAATCATTATACTACAAGACACTTGATCATCAACATGACAATGCTGAAATGGATATTTTGGATGATCAAGTTGAAAATGAACATGAGCCTGATGAAGAAAATCAAATGGATGAAGATGTCCAAGATCCTATAATCATTGCAGGAGTGAATGATAATGATGATGAGGATAGCATTCTTGCAGAGAATGTTGAAGAGGTAGATGTGCTACCAGATAATGCTGGAGAATACAAGGAATTGGGGGTGTCTATGGATCAAAGATACGGCCCAAGAGAGTCAGGATATAACCTGAGAGCAAGTCGACCCCGAGACTATTCCCATCTCTTCACAACAATCAGTCATAATATTCTAACCCAATATACCTTTAAAAAAGGGATTGAAGTGTTTGGCGACGAAGAGGTTGCAGCAGTTCTTAATGAGCTTAGACAACGTCATGATCGTGAAGTTTTGGAGCCAGTACATTTTTTTATTTATCAAGCATGGAGCGGCAGAAAGCTTTGCCATATTTGATGTTCCTAAAGAAAAAGAGATCAGGTGCAATTAAAGGCCGTGGATGCACAGATGGTTGTAGACAATGATTGGATGTGAGAAGGAGGAGGCTAGTTCACCAACAGTGTCACTGGAATCAGTGCTAATTACCAGTCTTATTGATGCCTTTGAAAATAGAGATGTTGCAACAGTGGATATCCCTGGGGCGTTCCAACAAGCGGAATGGATGAGCCAGTCTACATAAAACTACGTGGAAAAATGGCTGAGTTATTGACACAGATTGACCCAAAGCTATATAGAAAGTTTATCCGTGACGAACAAGGGAAGCCAGCCCTGTATGTGAAATTAAAGAAAGCAATCTATGGCACCTTAAAGGCGGCTCTACTTTTCGGGAGATTATTGACTGATGTGATACAAGAAATGGGGTTCAAAATAAACCCATACAATGAGTGTGTTGCTAACAAAAGTATTGAAGGCTTTATGTGCACAATTATGTGGCACGTTGATGATTTGAAAATTTCCCATAAATCTCCTCATGTTGTATCAGAGATAATTTCAAAGCTGAGTGCTACATTTGGAAATGAGGCACCACTGACTGTCAACAGAGGACCATGTCATGACTATCTGGGAATGACATTAGATTTTAGCATAAGAGGAAAAGTGAGGATTGGGATGAATGATACATACAAGATATGATATAAGCAAATTGCCAAGTGATATGATTGGACTGGCATCAACACCTGCTGCAAATCATTTATTCCAGATAAATGACATTGAGCCAGAGTACATGACAGAAGATGAAGCTATTGCTTTCCACCATATGGTGGCAAAACTCCTGTTCCTGTGTAAAACGGTAAGACCCGACATTCATACGGCTGTTGCATTTTTGTCAACCAGGGTTAGGAAACCAGACCAGGATGCCTATAAAAAATTAGGAAGGGTGATGAAATACTTACAGCAAACAACAGGTTTGACAATGACCTTGGAAACGCAAGAAATTACTTCTATCAAATGGTGGATAGATGCATCCGAAACTTATCCAGACATGCATAGTCACACTGGTGGTGTGCTAATTATCGGAAAGGGGGCTCTATACACCACATCTACAAGACAAAAGCTACAATTATATACGGCAGTAATATTGCACGAACTTACTTGGTGGTGAGAAGGAATACAGTATGATAAAAGAGGTGTAGTACTTTACTTACAACGCACATAATATATTTATTTAGACAACTACAAAATAATGAATTGAGGAAAGCCTTGAAACGTAAGGTTCCAGAATTTCGCTTCTAATAAACTTAAGAGGAGGTTTTATAAAGGTTTGATCACTATTTTATTTGGTTTGATAGAGATACAGTGACTTAAGTGCATTTTGAGAACTAAACTTTACCTGCAAGAAGGATGAAAAAGGTTCATTTGGAGTGAATAGATTCTAGTCAGAGAGACACCTTTGGAGTTTTTCTTGAAAATTCTTAACAAGAATTTCTTGAGAAAATATGGATCCAGACTCTTGAGTTACAGCCCTTGAAGGATTAAAAATTTAAATTAGAAGACATGGAATCCACAATTTCTAAATCATCTCACCAATGATAATGAACTTCAGATACTTTTCTCTCTGTCAGAAAAAGTTAGATATAGAGAAAATTCTTATCATGAAACATGCGAGGAATTGAACAATATATATTTTCAGTTGTATATGCTCCTGATGATGCCAATGTGTGAATGATATCTAGCGATGAAGATATTCCAGAAGTGATCCGCTCTTTTGCAACGGGTTAAATGTACAATAGTAAACAGATAAGATGACTAAGGTGCTGAACTAAGCAAGTGGGAAAATAATGTTCTGAAGAAGACAGGTAAAAAGCGCCTAATCAAAATTACAGAATAAGAGTCGTTTCTTAAGTTCATGTTTTTGAGAGAAGGGAAACTTGCTCAGCCGTCGGTGATACGCCTAGGCCATTTCAATGAACTTATAGAGCATTTTCTTGCGAGCACTCCCGGGGAGTACACTGCAAACTTATCTATGATTGTTTATCTTGGCGTTGAGAAATGAGATCTTGTCGATACAATGGCTTGGAGTTCTTATTGTTTTGGATCGGACGAAGCTACAGGTAGGACGAATTTTTAAGTATAAGACAATGTTAATGCGAGCTGAATCTTTTTAAGCTTAAATTTCTTAAGAGCGGGAAAGAATTCGTAAACTGTAAGTGCTGTGTTATATACCTTTGATCGGAGTAATCAAACGGAACAAAGGTGAAATTACAAAATTAGGAAATTGGTGGTGTCACTGCACGTTGAACGAAACAAGAACAATATCATGTAATAGGACCAAAGAAGCAAGATTCCAAAAAGAAATCCATGTTTAAACTAGGACCACAATTTGAGTGGGGAAGCTTGAGTGCTGGCATCAGTTACCCAGCAGCAAGTCAGTGTGCAAGGGTTTTTGTAAGGAACAATAATGTGCAAAGTGTTACATTATCAAGTAGCACAAGGGCAGCAGCACGAATACTACAATATTGATTATGTTGGTCAACTACGTTTTTCCTCAGGAAAAATTTGGTTGATAGTTAGCCTTAGGGAACGAGTGGGGGAAAAAAATGGTGAAGGATATGACGACTAAGCAAGTAAACGGTAATAATTACAATATCAAACGAGCACCCCCCAATAAATAAAATGTGCCAGGTTTGGTATTTTGGATTTTGACTTTTACACATGTAAGATGAAAAAATTACCATATTATTCTGGAGTGATTGCTGTTTAGGCAGAAAAGGAAATTTTTGGCCACTGGCCACATCGACTGTTGAGAGGGCTGCCTCGTTGATACTAAGGAAATATAGTCCACAACTGCAATCATGTGTGATTATACTGAAAAAAGGTCCTTATCATGTGACAAAGAATTCAATTCGAATCTCCCCCACTAGCCTTAAAGGGAAAGGGAAAAACTACAACTTTCCACAAATTTCCTGTCATGATACGGAGTTTTCTTGTTGTTTTAGCCTTCATATCAGGAACATCGTATGCGTATGTTTGCTACATCTGTGGCAGCAAATCACTTGGTGTTCAAAAGCCATCTCAGGTCTTAACTTTCCCCGGTCAACCTCAATACACATGTGAAACCTTGGCTAACTTAGGATTGCTTGGAGTACTTCCTGAGGCAAATTGTGCTGCGTTGCCCAAGGTCATTGGTATGTGCGAATGTGGACCCGTCGTAGCTCCTCTTCCTCCGTAAGTCTCGTTTTTAAACAATTGAAGATCATGGTGTGCCCTATCTCATCAAAGTTCAATTCTATTCTTTCGTTCTTTCTGAACTTTATTCATTCATTCAATCAGTGCACTCTCGACACGAATTATTGAATCCCCATCTCCAGTGATCTCTTCGTCCGAGGCAGAACGTGCTACCAGAGCTCCAACGGAAAAAGCAACATCTTCTGTCACTAGACCTCCGACTGCACCAAAGCCAATTCCGACCAATCCACCTACTCTGCCACCAACATTCGCACCGACGTCCTTACCTAAGTCCGACTCGTCTGAAAGGACTGTTCCAGTAGGAGGTGTTGCACCCACCTCTTCTGGTACTGATGTATTGGCTCCTGTAGGAACAGCGCCTGTTGGGTCAGCTCCTGTGGGAGGTGTTACACCCACCGCTTCTGTTACCGCCATTTCAGCTCCTGTGGGAGGTGTTACACCCACCACTTCTGTTACTGCTATTTCAGCTCCTGTGGGAGGTGTTACACCCACCACTTCTGTTACCGAGATATCAGCGCCTGTGGGAGGTGTTACACCCACCGCTTTGGAAACAGGGACTCCTTCTCCTGTTGAGGTGATAGCCATTGCTGCTAAGCCCACACCTGCATCTACGACCATTAACGGTATGGGCAAGGATAAGTCCATGATGATGACAATGGGGAAAGGTACGAAAACAAAAGGTAAAGATAAAAAGGAAGTCAAGACAAAAGCCGATAAGAAAGTGAAGAAAAAAGCGTCAAAAGGAAATCAGAAAGAAAAATACAAAATTCGGAAAAACAACACAGCCCGTTAGAGGATATAATCTTGATTTCACTAAAGAAAAGTAGGTACCACTTGAAATTTCTCGAAAATGTTAATAAAGCAAATTTTCAAAGAAGGTAAATTTTCTTTTTATTTACTTTAACACAAACAAAATTGGTAAGTCATCACAAACATACCATTGATAAGATATAATATTGAAAATTCAATCCTGGAATACATTCCATGACTAGCTAGTGTTTTGAAAAATGCAAGCCTAACAGCAGTAAATATTAGTCTCAAACTCGCATCCTTTATAAAGAAGACCAAGCAGAAACATAGATGTTAGCTGAACATCTGTGATAGATGATAACAAGGTATCATTTCTACCAATGCAAAATAATTTCATCAAGAAATTGGAAATATGTATCAATTCCTCTTTGCACAGGCAAATACCAAGGAAAATGAGACAGAGAAATAAGATGCATCAGGACAATGAGTAGCCACAGAAATCTTGTCTATCCACTGGCTTTTCAGTCCTTTAACAATTTCACAAAGTGTCACTTGAAAAACGGGCCTCCACTTGTTGTGATAATTGCAAATTGAGGCTGATTCAAACTCAAAGACATCTTCTCTTAGCCAGTTTGTGAATACTAAAAGTGAGAACTTGTTATAGTTAAGAGTGAATCATATAGTAAGATCATTAGAATATAGATCTTATTGTATTGCTTGCCAAGTTAACTTTGCGGACTGTCTCCAGTAGGCTGGCACCTTCGTTAGATAAGTTTTGATATGATTAGAGCCAATACATTGGATGATCTTGACGAGTGTATGGAATTAATGGCAGATGGCGATGAAAGTAAAAAGTTAATATTGGAAAAGGAATTGAAGGATTTTACCAATTTTTACATGCGCCAGGAGAAAAAAATTGTGCTCAATTTAAAGGGGATAATATATGTCCTAGAGGATGGTGGATGCTGCAGGGTTGCAACGAGTATCCGAATTTGGCTCGAATCGTAGTCCTGTCAATTCCAACTTCTTCTGCTGCAATTGAGAGAGTTTGGAGTGTGTTTAGCTTGATTCATACCAAGAAGCAATGCAGGTTAAAGAATGAAACATTTAATCAATTGGCATTTGATTATGTCAATTTACAATTCTTGTCAGGTGCAGCTACAATAAATGTGTCTTCTTCAGTTGATTATTTTCTCCAACAAGTAAACGACGAAGAATTTAATCGTTTTTCCTGCAATTGTGATGAAGAGGTTATGGAGGAGGTTGAACCAGAATCAAATTAAACTTCAAAATTAATAATAAGTGTGTGGGTTCAATATCTAACAAGTGTTTGATTCTCATTTGTAACGTACTGTAGCCGTAGAAGTAGCTAACAGCTACAGTAACTCTACAGTAAACTGTAGCTACAGTGTCGTCCCGGCAACTGGCAGTGCCATGAGTCCGGTGCAGTGAAAAGGTGTCAACAAGTTTACCTACGATAGTATAGTAATACTAGCCCATAGGTCTTATCTACATGATTTCTACTGCAGACACAGTACTATGAAAATCACGCATCAGGATGTTTTTTTTGCGGCAGATATGATCCTAAAATGTACAAAGTTCTTTCTCAAAACCACTCACTTATTTATTCCTTGGTGAAACAGCAAAAAAAATGGGTGAATGGACGGAAACTGCATTCCGATTTCTGGTTGAGATGTCACCTAAAGACAACCACGAGAATCTTTTCCCTCTTTCCTCTTCTGATTACCTTGGGTTTTTCTTTGCGACGTTAGGACTTTTAGTGGCCGCTGGTGGTGGGGTCGGAGGTGGAGGTATTCTGATACCCATCTACATTTTGGTGTTACATTTCTCTCCCAAGGAAGCTATTGCGCTTTCTAGCGTCACTATATTTGGAGGAGCAGTTGCCAATATGATTGTCAATTCTCAGAAACGTCATCCTTTCGCTGATCGTCCCCTGGTTGATTGGGATCTTGTCCTGATGATGGAGCCGTCCACAATTGCAGGGGCTCTCATTGGTACTTTCATTAACAAATTACTAGACGAGCACATTCTTGTTGCTATGCTGGTACTTCTTCTTTCTGCTACAGCGTATGAAACTCTTGACAAGTCCTGTAAGCTATTTGACGCTGAGACGAGGACCATGAAGGCATCCGAGTCGTCAAATATGTTAGTTTCCCAGAATGACAACGAAAGTCAATTGGATACTGAGAAATTGGAGCGGCTACCGTTAATGAACGGAAAGCAAACATCTTATAGCAAAGACCATGACGCAGAACATTTACCAACTAATGATGAACTCGTTCAACTACTCGAGGACGAAAAGAAGGCACCTATCATCAATATTTTTTTGCTCATTATCATATTCGTCGTCGTGCTCATGATTAACATTGCAAAGGGGGGTGGTGATTTCAAATCACCCTTGGGAATTACCTGTGGTTCTCTCTCCTTCTGGATTGTAAATGCATTCATGTTGCTGTGGATCATTGTCATTAGTCTACAAGGTCGGAACTATTTGATTCGTCGATTTGAATTGAAGCGACGACTATCATATTGCTATGTAGAAGGTGACATCCAGTGGGATGAACGTTCCACCATTACCTATCCACTCATATGCACGGTTGCTGGATTGTTTGCGGGAATGTTTGGGATCGGAGGAGGTATTGTTAAGGGACCTCTTATGTTAATGATGGGTGTTCATCCTGCAGTAGCATCGGCGACATCTGCATGTATGATTCTTTTTACCAGCACAACAGCCTCCACATCGTATCTTGTATTTGGCCTTATGCCAATCGATTATTGCCTTTTATGTCTCACAATCGGCTTTTTGGCAACACTCGTTGGTCAACTTGCTCTTGTGTTTTTGATGAAGCAATTCAATCGAAGTTCCTTCATTGCATTTTCCATCGGCTTTGTCGTACTCCTAAGCGCGATTCTGATGACACTTCAATCAGTTATCTCGTTGATGCGAGGTAATCGTCACTTCTCAGGAGGGATCTGTGGAAAGGATTACACATTGTAAATCCTTAGGCGAAGAAATGATTTCCCTGGCATTTGGATCATCTCTTTGACCAGAAAGGCGTTTATCGTGTTTACTGTGATTATCCAGATGCAGAATCAACGTCAACATTGATCATGTTTCCTATCCTTGTGTGCCCTTGCCGAGTTTTTGTGAATATCCCCACTGATATATCAAGCCTGTTACTACACCTTTTGTGTCATTCCCATGTTTACGAGTATAATCATTCCAATGCTACAACTATTCAAATTCTTAATAAATTAGCTTCAATATGATTGTTCAATGAAAAAACCATGTTCATCAACTTCATAGAAGAATTTTTCTGTCTCATTCATCATCCGATCTATGATATTTCGGTTGAAGTATTTTTTTTCTAGAATTAGCCTTTTTCCAAGGCTCGATATTTGGGATGATTTTTGCACTGACTCCTTTAGTTTAATTGATTGAGATCCCTAGTTCAATGTCCTGTCATTCCCAGCAACAAAAAAGGCTTTGAGAATTTACAAATTAGTGTCTTACATAAGTCACATCTAACCGTCTTATAAAAAATATCAAAACAAAAGAGATTGGCCATGACAAGTCAGGATCCATTTAATAAATTATTGAGCAGACGATTCTCTGAGGCACCTTTTAGACAATTATCAAGATTCCTCTTCAAGATCAAATTAGCCAAGCTAGATGTGAAAGTCATTGGACCTGCTTGTTAGCAAGTCTTCTATTCAGACGAAAAAGAGATAAAGAGAGTTGATAGCACAAACTAGATGCACTAAAAGTAGTGATTACTAAATTACTCTTTACTTATTTCTGACTCACAAACTTGATGATTTACGTTCCTTGTGAAATATCCATACCCTAAATGATTAACCTAAACAAATAATCTACTAACATGAATGAACGTAAGGGATATTCCAATACCCTCCCTATACCAAAACGTTCATTCACTCCTAACATCTTCAATACTCCTGAGAAATTTCATTGCATGTTTCTTGTAGATCTCCTGGTTCACATTCTTTGTAAAAATATCAGAATCATTATCAATGGAATTTACAAATTCAACTCTTACAATTCCGTCTTCCACATTCTCTCTGATAAAGTGATACCGGGTGTCAACGTGCCTGCTACGTACACCGGTCGAGGAATTTTGACTAATAAATAAGGCGCCAACGTTATCGGTTTTCGCCACAATTAGAAGTTCTACATCTATTCTAATGTCTTTAAGAATGAAATATATGAATCTTATCTCCTTGACTGCTTCTGACATCGCAATGTATTCCGCCTCGCTGCTGGATAGAGTTACTCCTCTTTGCACCTTTGAACACCAACAAACAGGCACATTTTGAAGATAAACAATGAAACCTGTTACACTAATCCTCATTTCCGGATCTCCAGCTCAATCACTGTCCGAGAATACTTTCAATTTCCAAGAGTTTTTACTGTCAAAATTTGGTTGAATTTTCAAGCAGTAATTTTTGGTGTCCAAAACGAATTTTATAACGCGAAGCATCTCCAGGTAAGTCCCATATGTTGCTTTATCCATGCACTTGGACAACTCTCTCACGGCATTGCTTAAATCAGGTTTTGAGTATTTAATTTAATATAGTTTTTCTGCAAACTCTCATGAATAGTGTCACAATCTTGATCCGGACGAGTTATTTTGAACCTCGGAGTTCCTGGAGTTCCATAGATTCTCTTATCAGAGACTTCATCGCCAAACTTATCAATTAGTTTGTTGTTTAAATGAGGTTGAAGGATTAAAATTTCACGCGTACTGATGTCTTCAATAACCCAACAACTTAAATAATCCTTCAAGTTTCTTTCCACTTTTAAAGAAAACAATCAACTGCTGGATGTCTGTATCCTTGCCTAGAACAAGACAATCATCAACATAGATTCCAATGATCATGATATTTGTTTGATTTCTTTTGCTCAACATACAGGGGTCTGATTTATTTTCGGAAAATCCAAGGTCCTTAAGCTCACAAATTAATTTTTTATAAAACTCTCTAGCACTCTGAACTAGTCCGTAGATGGTTTTCTTTAGTCGTAAGCATTTGATGCTTTTGATATCCATACCATTTGGAGCGTTCATGTATATCTCTTCACTTAGTTTGCCATCTAAGAAAGCCGTTTCAACATCAATTATCGATGCTTTAAGTCCCCACATTATCTTTGCAATGAGAATAATGCGAAAACATACATCGTTAATGACTGGGGCAAAACTTTCATTAAAATCAATTCCTAGAATTTGGCTATAGCCGCAGGCAACCAATCTAGCTCAAAATATGCCGTTCCTTTTAATCTTAAAAATCCACTTGCACTTGATAGTTCTTCTTCCTTCAGGAACATCTTCTTTATTAATGACCTTCCCATACTTTCTTATTGTCCATATCACTTAATTCTTTGTTGTTTGCAGCTCTCCATAACTCACGGTTCTTGGAGTTGGGATGATTCCATGCATTGTTGAAAGTAGTAGGTTCTAATTCGGAGGGAGAAATATTAAACAAGGTAATATTAGCTTGATCCAAGAGAATCTCCCTTCCTTGTTCAATATTCTTGATTAATTTTGAAGCTTCTGGGTTATAACTGATCTCTAATTGCTTCAACTGACAATATACCTTATCTTTCGCTCTTTCATTCAATGCAGGCTGTTGATTAGATGAAATATCTTGATTAACTCCTATATTCTCTGTAGGTTTCACATGAAATCATCATCCTCATCATCAACAACAAGCCTTTCAGTAGATTCCTGCATCTTTGACCATGTCTTGAAGTTTCTTTCTAACCAAATGACATCTCTAGAGTTGATAATCCTCTTAGATTCAAGGTTTAGCATTCGAAAAACGTCATTTGAATGATCAACTGAATATCCCATAAACATACACGTAGTTCCACGATTCACTAACTTTCCTTGAATATCAGATTTAGTGGTAACAACTCCCATTTCTCCAAATGGTCTCAAACTGGAAGGTAACTTGGGTGTACTTCCACTGATAGGGACACTTATCTTGACCCTTAAGGGATGTAATGTTAGATAAGAAAGCGACAGAGCTTGCACAATCAGACCATACTCCAGATCTGACTAGCCCTGCATCATTCAACATTGCACGGATTCGACCGTAGAGAGTCTGGAATTTCCTCTCAACTTTACCATTTCTTTGTGGAGTCCTTAGTCCAGAGAACTCGAATTAATTAATTCACCATTTAAACAACAATAGTTGTGAAAGGCCATGTTCTCTCCAGAGTTGTTGCACCGAATGTATTTAACTTCAATTCACTCAACTCAGCCTTTGATTTCAAGAAAAGGCTCCAACAATAATCAGTATAATCATCAACAACAAGGGCCAGAATTTAAATCCACCGTAGCTAGCATTTTTAATGGAGCTGATGTCAATGTAAAGCCTTTCACCAGGACTTTGACTACTTCCTTTACACTCTTTCTTAACGTTCTTCTGTCTAGCTTTTGAAATCGCGCATTCTTCACATGTCTTAAATTCACCAAACAATTTGTAACCATGGATCTTAGCTGTCCTTTCCAACCTATCTGAACCGCAATGCCCCAACATGTCATGAAACTTATTAATCTCAATTCCCTTCTTGGAAATGCCTCCCAAAACAGTGTAAGCAATGGGATTGTCACAGGGACTCATTAGTATTCTCGAAACTGTTCCATCTTTAGCGTTGAAGAATCTGTCAAATGTGATCTTATTCAACCCCTTACTTAATGAGATGATTATATTGTCATTGCTGATCCTGTAGCATTTCTTCAACGCTTGATTGATGCTGAATAAATTAATTCAAAGGTCAGGGACAAATTTAACATCTTGAAGAGTGATAGTGACGTTTGTTCCGTTGATCTGAGTGACATCTAACTTGAGGTTTCCAATCTTAGTTGCAACTAAGAGATTACCATTTCCGACTCTAATGTTTTCATTAATATCTCTAACATCAAACATTCCTCTTTCCGAAACACAATAATGTGAGCTCGCACCGCTGTCACATATCCAAATGTCATCATCAAACTTCTCAGCATCCAATGTTGCTGCAAAGACCATATCTTGTGAATCAAAATTTGCTCGATCGCGATTACTCTGATTACCGTTACCAGAGGGATTGTAGCTTGTATTGTTTAGTTGTGAGTCCTCCTTTTTGAGTTTGAGGCAGTGTTGTTTTACATGTCCTGGCTTGCGACAATAAGTGCAATAAATACTTCGACTCGTGTTTCCACCGTTATTACCGCCATTTTGATTTCCTCGATTCTTGCATTGGAACAATTTATGTCCAATTTTACCACAATTCCTGCATTTTCCTTTGAATTGTCCACAATAAAGCGCCATTTCATCTGAAGCTTCACCAGTATCATCATTTGAAAATTTGTTTAATCATTCAAAACGCAAGCTCAACTTTGATCTTATTTCACTAACAGTTAGTGGATCTTTCTCATCTCCAATCCTCCTTTCCAATCACGCAACCTGTAAATCATAATCTGTTGGTAGGTTAATCAACTCATGGATCTTGAACTGCTTTTCCGAGATTTCCAAACCCATTTCTTCAAGTCTTACACTGATATCTTCCAGCTGAGTAATCCAAACTTCTGGATCTTCACCTTTCTTCAATGAAGAGTCTCTGAACTGTTTATCTAATTTAACCATAGAGGGAGCAGAAGTAGGCTCATACTTATTTTTAAGCTTTTCCCAATCTATAGTTGCGTTACCATCAGGATACTCCTTGATTTTGCATCCCCTCACAATGTTACATGCAACCTTTCCAAAAATGGTCTTGACATCAATTGAACGCAATAGTTCTGTGTAAGCAATTTTGTTCAATTCGATGGCATTCTTCATCTTCTTGCCCATAACCAAATCCTCATCAAACTCTTCATCTGCCTTGGGAATAGACAACTTTCCAATTAAGACATCTTTAAAGCCATATCTCTTGGCCTTTGCCAAAAACTTCTCACTCCAAATAGGCCATTCATCAGACTTACCGCAGAAAGGAATCACTCTTATAGCGCTTCAATCGGTCATCTTGACTCAAAACGTGAATGGTGAATAAATGAAAATGGTAATGAATAATATTCCCAAATAAATGTTCAACTAAAACAATGAATAGAAATGACAATAGGGTACCCATATTTAAACGTGTTTGCAAGTCTTCTATTCAGATGATAAAGAGAGTTGATAGCACAAACAAGATGCACTAAAAGTTGTGATTACTAAATTACTCTTTACTTATTGCTGACTCACAAACTTGATGATTCACCTTCCTTGTGAATATTCATATCCTAAATGATTAACGTAAACAAATAATCTACTAACATGAATGAACGTAAGGGATATTCCAATACCTGCTGCTTACAGGAATATTATAATCACGACGATTGTACATTTGAATCAGGTGACCTTCAAAATAAATTGAAGAAATATGTTTCTTATACGAACTTAAACTAAAGAATAACTACATTAATGATAGATCGAAGAAACAATTTCCATACACAAAGCTGAACAACTTAATATCTGGAAATTTTCTAAGACTGACGGAGGATGCCAAATACACTCCAAATTGATACAATGAGTTAACCAAATGCTCAAGAAATATGCATCCCAATTTAAAGGGGACTAGGGCGCCTGTTCCCTTTGCCTAGATGGTAACAGTGTATGCGCTGGATAGGATATGGCTATCAAATTCCCTATGTATGTTGTGAAGCAACCAAAAAAAGAATTTAAACATTTGTTTAGGATAGGCGCCCTAGCATAGAGGATAATAGTGAATGGATAATTCTGACGTCTACAGTCCCTAAAAGACCAGGAATGTTCGGGATAGCTACGGATGTATGCCAACCCTGAAGCGAAAATGTGCCCAGTACCCAATACGGTGGATCTACTACAATCGTTGAGCGCAAAAAAAACGTGCTACTGTAATTAATCAATGTTCTCTAACCACGGTGGCAATAGTGATACGTTGAAAATACCTCATTCTACCATTTGGTGCAACAAGTTGTAGCTCAGGTATTTTCTACGGATTAGGAAAATTTACAAATATGTTCAAAGTAAAAGCCTCCATACGCAAAGTGCCCGAATTAAGTGCTGGAATTACTGCAACAAAGAGGCTTTACTCTGTATGGTTCTTGGATTGAGTTACCAGAATTCGAATGCCCAGAATACTTGAATGATACCATCAAAAAAATCCTCCAGTCATGGACATCAAAATATATATAGTCGTTCTAGGCAATGATTAGTTACTATGGGGATAGGTGACAGTGACATAGCCACATCATTGCTCCTCCCAACCTTCAAAATTTGCAGGGTTACTGCATATATACTATGTCTCTGGTGCTTATGTATTTAATCATCATGATGCTAGATCAGGGTCCTCCCTTCCTGCGTTTACAGAATCCATGAAAAAATGGGTCTGGATTGAACCAACTTTTTATTATTATTGACTTGACCACTTAAGTGTTTTCATGTTCACCCTTGTTCGCGATAAAGTTGTCCTACCTTGGCTAGGAATCAAGAAGTTAATCCCCTAACACAATAGGTTGTAAGTAAGTAATAAAGTACTAAACTAAGAGATATGGGCGTGTATTGGTATAAAGATCCAAGTTTTTGATTAAATGCGGCTGCAAAATGTATAATGTTTTTGTTTCAAAATTTGCAATGATTCTGCAGCTCAAGTAATCTGTCAACTGGTTTTCAATTTTTAAACCAGAATCGTAATTTTTCAGCTCTTCAATAACGTTGTTGATGTTTGCATCATCTCCAACTATCAAGCAATTGTCGACATAGATTGCAATGATGACAATTCCTTGTTCAAAATGCTTAATCCAGAGGCATGGATCAAATAAACTTCCTTGTAAACCACAATCCTTCAACGCGGACACAAGTTTATTGTAAAATTCTCTTGAACTCTGGACAAGACTGTAGATTGTCTTGTTTAAGATTAAGCATTCATCATTGTTTGCATCCATACCCTTTGGAATTTCCATGTAGATTGTTTCTTTTAAATCTCCACGCAAAAAGGCTGTTTCAATGTCGATGACTTTTGCCTTAAAATTCCAGGTAAGCATCATAACTAGTAGAATTTGGAACGTCACATCATTAATCACGGGTGCAACACTCTCCTGAAAGTCGACTCCAGGTACCTGACTGTACCCGCAGGTCACCAAGCCCCATAAACTCCGTTGCTCTTAATTTAAATACCCATTTACTTTTAATGCAATTTCGACCGTTGGGCAATTCAGACTTTTGAATTTTCCTCCAAACTCCTTTTGCGCTCATTGAAATAGCTTCCTTCTATTTAATTCTGTTATAGGGGTTAGGATGATTATCAAAAAGTTTTGGTACTTCAACCAGATCAAGTGTATTGAATGCAATATTTGCACTTTCAACTACCAAGTCCCTTCCAGAATCTGGCACCTCCATGAATCTTGATAGATCAGAATTAAACCAGCTTTTTAGCTTCAAAATTTGTTTTAAGGCCTTTGTATTGTTGGCTGTCTCATTCCTTTTGGCTGGTGATTCCGGTTCCTTTAGCTCCTTATGATTATCAGCATCAACTTTTGTATCTGAAAGGTCATCATCAGTCATCTTCAAGTTATCTTTTGATTTCTTCCATTCTCCATAATTTTATTCCACCAGACAACATCTCTAGATTTGATGACATGATTTGTCTTCAATTTCAGGAGCATGTAGACATCCTTTGCATAGTTATTTGGGTAACCAACAAACACTTCCTCTATCACTCAACTTTCTTTGGATCTTGGCTTTGGTTGTTGCTTTGCATAATTCTCCAAATTTTCTCAGTCTTTTTAACTCCTTAGCTTTTTCCTTAAACATTAGTTCCAATGGTGATTTATTTTGATCTTTCTTCACAATAATGTTGTCATAAAAGGTATCTGTGGATGTGCATTCAGCCGATAAACCTTTGCAAAAATCACCCTCAATACTAGCATCATTAAAAATGGCTCGAATTCTTTCGTAGAGTGTCTGGAATTTTCGCTCTACATTTCCGTTTCTCTGAGGTTTCCTTGGGCCTGAAAACTCAAACTCAACATCAACATTTTGTTGTTTACAAAGCTTCTCTACTGCAAAATTTTCACCAGCGTCATCAACCCTTCAAAATTTGACATTTTCCAACTCCTTTACCAAATCAAGTATTCTCTCTTTGAACTCAGACTTAGCCCTTAAAAACAATAACCCGAAAAATCATCAACAGCTAGCACCCAATCATTGTTGCAATAGTGGCAAGAAGCTCCACTGTCACCAATCCAAATATCATTGCCAAAATCTGCAATATTGGTCATTGATGATAATACTACATCTGCCGTACTTCCTACGCCATTTTGACCATTTTGAGTACCACCAGAGTTATTCATGCCCAAATTCTTCCTCAACAACATGAAACAATTTGCTTTCAAGTGGCCGCTCTTCTTGCAATAATTGCGCATAACATCTGATTTATCATCTTTAACTTGCTTTGACTTACATTGCGCTGCCTTATGGCCAAGTTTGCCACAATTCCTGCATTTCCCTTTAAATTGCGAAGTAAACAAAGCACTTTCCTTGCCTAAGCTATCGTTTTGGCCCGTGGAAAGGTTAAGTTCTTCTTTTAAATCTTCAATAGATAATGGATTATCTTTACTTCCAATCTGTTTTTCCAAAAGAAGCATCTGTAGCTTGTAGTCACTTGTCAAACTGTTTAAGACTTGAACAATAAACTGATCATCAATCATATTTGAACCCATAGTTTCTAACTTGATGCGTAGATCTTCTAGATTGTTTATCCATATCTCCGGATCTTCATTCTTTCCTAGCCTAGATTCTCAAAACATTCTTTCTGTCTTCACTAGTGAGAGGGCGGAAACGGGATCATACTTCTTCTTCAACTTTTCCCAAGCTAGAGTTGCGTCACCATCTTCAAACTCCTTTGACTTACAACTCCTTACGATTCCAAAGGCAATCTTTCCACTACTATTGCTCACATCAATCAAAAGAATTAACTCAATAATGGCAATCTCATTTAGGTCAGTAATGCGCATCAACCTTTTTCCTTCTTCTGTCTCCTCATCAATCACTTCCAAACTTGTAGGGATTTCTACCGTTCCCATCAGTGCATCCTTGATTATAGAGCGTTTAGCCTTGGCTAGGAACTTTTCACTCCAATTCGGCCATTCCTCCTTTCTTCCTGAGAAATTAAGAACCCGAATAGCACTAGAATCCGTCATCACAAGACAAATCACTTAAGCATATTTTTCAAATTAATAGTCAGCCTGACTTACTAACGACAATTATTCAAAAGAAGAGGTTTTACTCTATAACCTCACGTTTAAGCGTGTTAAAATACCTCTTCACACTTAAAATGTAATTACTAAAATAATCCTTTTAAACTATCGCTAAAAAAGATACGATAGCAGTAGATAATAACACTTCCTTTACCAGTAGTGTAGGTACAAATAATACTAGGAAGAACAAAAGACCAAAATGCGGTGTCACGATTGTGACAAAAATAACCACAACACGGCCAAATGCTGAGAAAGTGCAAAGGCCAAACAGCACAAAAAGTCCCAACATGGAATCAGGGCTGTTTTGGGAAAAAGGCCTTATCCTTTCTTTTTGAGGAGATTAACGCACTAAAAAAGCAGTTGAAACCTGCAAAGGCGGAGAATTCCAAAAAGAGGAAGGCTGAGTCCCTACTCTCAACTAAGATGAATTCAGCTAGTAGTAGTGATGAAATGGAGGAATATTTTGTATTTCCCCCTACTATCCGTAGATCTACTAGAACACTAGTTGAAAATTCTCACCCAATACTGAGATTTATTTGACTGCAAATGAACCTCAGAGTATTATGGATGAGTTTTTTTGTTCCACCAAGATCCTAGATGCAGAATATAAACCTGCAATCTTAGAAGAAGGCATCAAGACTTGTGAAAACCTCAATGAAGAGGAACAACACCAATTACTCCAAGTACTCCAAAAGTATGATCATCATTTTGATGGAACATTAGGAGAATTCAACATGGCTCCCATAAGTCTAAACTTGATAGACCCGGGATCTAAGCCAGTACATGCTCGGCCTTATACTGTTCCTAGATCAGTAGAGCAACAACTGCTCAAGGAGATTGCAAGATTAGTGGACATTGGGGTCCTTGAAGAAGATAATACTTCTGAATGAAAAAATCCCCAACATTTGCAATTGCCAATAAGAATGGAACTATAAGAGTTGTTTCTGATTTCAGAAAACTCAATTCATTACTTCAACGTCAACCATTCCCAATACCAAAAATTTGAGACATGATCAGATCCATGGAAGGATCTACCTTTGCCACGGCTCTAGATTTGAACATGGGTTACTACCATATCAAATTGGATACGGATGCCCAAAAGCTTTGTACTACCACATTTTCTTGGGGGAAATATAAGTACAAACGCTTACCTATGGGCATCAAAATTGCCCCATATGTTATCCAAAGCGTCATGTCAAAACTGACCCAAGATTTGGAATATGTCAAAACCTATCTTGATGATATGTTGTTACTAACAAATAACAATTTTGCAGACCACCTGATTAAGTTAGAGATGATACTAGGAAGGCACTCAACTGCTGGTATGATAGTCAATGCATCCAAATCAAAGTGTTTTGCTAAACAGATTGAGAATCCGGGTTATTGGATTATCCAAAAGGGTATCCAACCAGTGTAATGAGGTGGAAGCCATTCTTAAGATTAAGGCTCCAAAAACCAGGAAAGAGCTACACCAAGTTATTGGCATAGTCATCTACTATTGTAACATACGGTTTCACAGGAGTGAGTTACTAGCTCCTTTGACTAGCCTCACATCAAGTAATGTCATATTCTAATGCCATCATATCAATGTGATAGGAATAGCTATTACAGATTCCTAAGTGACAATCAGGAATCTATCAAGATAAATGATTGATGAATCTAAGTCATGAATCCAAGATCACAAAGTCTAAATGTTCAGTGTTGAATCTAACATTTAAGCTAAAGAGACTACGTGGTCAAGGAAGCACATTGCAATTGATTCACAAGAGATTTAGAATAAAGAATCCTTTTAGATCATAATTTACAATTTGTATAAACTCTTAGAGCAGGTTAGAGCAACGTCAAGAATTTATCAGGATGTCACTGACATTTTCTTCACTCTTTACATATGTAAACCTCGTCACTATAGCACAACAGCCTCCTGGACACGATGGTAAGCAATTGCAGTAAGCCCTTTTCTTCAGGACACTTGATGAAACTGAAGCATTTAAAACCACTGACATTTTATCTCCCAACATCAAAGTGTGTCCATCTAAATCCACGCCTAACGACCTCAACATGTACCTTACTACCAAAATTAGTTCTGTTGTAATTCTAGACGTTACTAATTACGAACAATAAGTTGAAGTCTCTGCTATCTTCTGACGTTTAGATACCCACCTGATTGGCGTATTATTCAATATCATAAGGATACCTGTAATGGATCTTCTGGTATCATGCGCATGATCTGCATCCACATAGACAGTCATCCGAACCTTTTGGTCCCTTTGACATAAGAAGGTTGTCTGGAATTCTTCTTCAGCATCCGGATAGAAATCTTTCCAATTAGGGTGATCCTCATCAGGATATACGAAGTAGTAAGATATTGTGATAGTTTATATAATTTAATGTCACCAGTTGGAGGTGGACTGGTTGAGTACTGTCAAGTAATCGCGATGCTCTGGATTTGAGTCCCACATTACGGAGGATATTTTTGGAACTATAACTATTATTCCGTTTTATTTGTTATAGATACTCTTCATTGCTGTTTTGACAGTTGCTTTTATCAAGGACATCTAAAACTCGGTAAACAAGATCATTGCTTGTTAAATCTTTGGTATGTTAGAGAAGTTAAGATATATGTTAGAAAATCTTTGGCTTATCTTAACGGTTCAGAAAAGAGTTCGCAACGGTAATTATAGCGATCCTTTTTATTGCTAAGATAGACAATAATAAATTAAATTATAGTTTCACAATTTACACAAAATAATAGTTTATAGCTTAATTATATCTTAGAACGAATTTATCTTTCCAGTTTATCACCACCCAGACTCCCTCAGCTACAAAGGTATCAACAAAGGTAACTACAAAGGTAAAGCACTTGTGTTTGTTTGTTTTGTTCATCTTGGTTGCATCAACACTTGTGTGTGTGTGTGTGCTTATTGTCATGCCTTGCCAAAATTCCTTTTCTGTTGAATTGCTAAAAAGGTCCTAACACTTAACTAACACATCAGAGAGACAACTCTATAAAACAAGACAAGAAAAGTCTAAAAAATAGTAGCGGCATAGCTACAGAAAAATAGCAAGCCGGAAACGATTTTGTACAACCCAAGCCAGGCTTAATTGGCTTTTTACCAAACGCATCACTGCAGGAGAAGCAAGAAACTCTTACAAACTGGTACTTTTGCCAGTTTACATACCATTGTTGTTTTGAATGATGCTGAAATGTCTACCTCCTCATTAGAACCAGTTGAATCTTGAAGTTGCAGTTCATTAATTAATGCTAAAACTGTCTTAACCTTATCCTTATTTGTAGTCCCCGTAGGTTGGCATGTAGTATGGATCTGTCTTGCATTCTTTTCTTTGACTTGTTGATCATGTCTGATGGCAAGTGATCTAAGGAAATTGCATGTTTCTGAAAATGACTTATCATTCACCAATGCTTCAAAAACGGTATCAACCATGCCAATATTCTGTGCATTCTGCACCAATCAACGTTTCTTGATGTCATCATCATTCCAAGTAGTTTGGTCAAGTAAAACAAGTTCTGTGAGTGCATCTTCATAATCTTGTACCCATTTAAACAGCCCCCCTTTATACTGACGATGAAAGACTGTTGTAATGACATTTTCTAGCCTTTTAATCCTTACATTCCTATTGCGATCAGTCTCATATTGATTAACTAACTGATACCATGCCCGAATGCCATCTTGTTTGTTTCTATTTTCCATTAAGATTCTACACCCTATTTTACCTTGACGAGCACTGAGTAGTGCGCTATACAATGCACGTACATCCTTTTTAATTTGAGATGCTGTAGGTACTTCATCCATGAAATCAACAAAACAGTCTACCCCTTTTTCTAAGTAAGCAGTCTGAAAATCCATATCAAATAGATAACCTGCACCAATTTGTCCATAATGACCTTGTACACTATTTCTAAAAAGTTCAAAACGGTCAATGCTTCCATCCCAAATGACTCTTAAAGGTAGGACTTGGCGTCTCTCAACATTTGTGGCTGATATAGCTTGTGATCTCCCCTCAACCATTTTCATGAAGGTATTTGGATGATCTGGCATTTGATGTTCCTCAATGCCTGAAGGGTATTGATCTTCCTCATATGACTTCTTAATATCATTTCTGTATCCTTCAAAATCTGGTTTTGGCAAAATGCATGATTTAAATGCTTAGGATAGAAGTCATGAGCAATAGACTTTGCTGAAGTCTTGGAGATCTCAGTGTCATCTGAGAGGACACTTGGTGTGATACTTTGCTAACAATTGATTCAAGCTTCTTAGATCTAGTGCTAATTGTAGATCCAATTAAAGAATCTTGTGTTGTAAAATCTTCTAAGTAATTTAAGAAATCTTTTCGAATCTGGCAATAACGTGCCATATAATGCATTCTCAATGTTGCTATATTGTCTGTGTTTAGAAGCTTAGTTTCTTCCTCAAACGTGGACAGAATCAATTGCTCTGTTATATCGGCATGAATATCTAACCCAGCTTTTTCTTTAATTGACGTCTCAAAACACTTTCCCAAACATATGTCTTTAATAATAGAATCTTTGAAAGCAGAATCTCGTAGATCTTGACGTGAAAACATATTTCCAAAATCGTGTAAGTCCAAATTGGATAGCTGGATCATGTTTTTGATGCTAGAGAGGTTCATAGATATGATCAATGACTTAGACTTATTGTACAGACCCTTGACTTCAAAAAGATTTTCAATTCCTGAAGATGTGTCTGGAAAACCCCAAAATGATGCTTT
>CAAAJI010000015.1:279261-300719 GCA_900642245.1 Fragilaria radians
GGTAGTTGCAGCAGTAGGACCAGCAGCGGTTGGCGTGGTTGCAGCAGTAGGACCAGCAGCGGTTGGGGTACTTGCAGCAGTAGGACCTGCAGCGGTAGGGCTTGGTGCTGCAGCTGGTGCTGCTGCAGTTGGCACTGCCTCGCCGGGAGCACACCCACATTCTGTTAGCAACCCTGGTAGAAAAGCGCAATTCTCCGCTGGGACTTGACCTTGAAGGCCGGCTTGCTCAATAACACCACATGGAAATTTTTGACCATCCAAAGGGCTCTCGAAAATACCTGTTGGAATCGTCACTTTCATTCCCTCTCCACAAACAATACATTTGTTGCTGTCTTCGGCGTACGACTTTAACAAGAAGCTTAAGACGATAATGCGCTTGAAAAACATATTTGTTGGTATACTTTGGTCTTTCACTTTTGCGGGATTATGAACATGAACTGGTTCCGAGACGATGCTTCTTAATTTTTGTTCCCCCTAAAAGTTTAGATTCATTAAATGCTCCTCCGATTACTGTGTGAGAAAAGTCGACTTTTACTTTTACTTAGAGATCCACATAGACCTTACAAGATACGGTCAAATTTTCGACCATAGTAAAATAAGAGGTTTGCGAACAAATTCACAAATAAATTTTCATTCCAGAATCTACTGAATCTACAGAAATAACCCTAGGAAAACTCAAAGGGTCAAGAACTTCTTGAGTTACGATTTTCGTCATCTCAGAAAAACATCATGAAGATTTCCCTATCAACCTGGACTAAATCGTGGCCTGAAATAATAAATGCTTAATGGAAACGCAATCCGTATTAAAGGATCTAAAAGTAATTCCTGAGCCAAAGGTATTCAGCTCAGTCTTGGCAAAAAAAAATTGGAAACATGGGATTGTATGAAGAATTAAGTGCCAAAGATATTGGGTATTGGGAGCACATTCCAAATCTTAGTTGTCTGAATTTACTATGATGAAGAAGGAAATTTCATACAGGACGACGCCTGGGCATATTAAGCTCAATTGTTTCCATGGATGAGAAGGCATGTTTAAAGTAAAAAGGATATTGTCAGATCTGGGTCTGTAACTGATTGGGATAATGAGTCAGTGTTGGAGAGTGCTATTCATTTCGAAAACATTGATAGGCGACATTACGCCTCATAGCACAGCTATAGCAGTAGTTTTTTCTGAGAAGATACCTATCCCTCAAGCCAATGACATCCTTAAAGGTAGGATGATTAAATTACATTGTTGAGAATGTTGATGGAAAAAAATGCTCCATAATTAAAACAACATACCTGACCACAACGTTGGTGAATGAATTTAATGTTGGTTACAGCGGCATCTTCACTCACTTAATGAATGAGACATTCATTTTATCCGTGAAAAGGCTATTGAGGACACTATTGATGTTGCAGCAGAAGCAACGCTCTCTCTGGTCATTTTTGAAGCAAATTCACATTGGATCCAGGCAGTAAAGCTAGAAATAGACAGGACATGAAAAACATCTGGGCACTGTAAAGAAATTTATAATAACAGATGTTAGAAAGTCTTCTATTCAGTTGATCAAACAGATGAAAGTAAAGGATCAACAAAAGTTGCACTTGAAAGTTGTGATTACTAATTTAAAAGGCTAGAACAAACTCTGACCACACAATCTTGAATAAATAGTATCCCTAATGGATAACCTGAACAAATATATCTAAATGGAAATGAACGTGAGGGATATTTTCAATACCCTTCCTATACCGAAACGTTCAAGTACCGTATTCTTCTCCAATATCTCCTAAAAACTTCATCACACGCCGTTCGTACGTCTCCTGATTACATTTTTTGTAAAAATGTCGGAATCATTGTCTTTGGATTTCACAAATTCAATTTTGGTAATTCCATCTTCAGCTTTCTCTGGAATAAAATGATATCAAGTATCCACATGACGAGTACGTACGCCCGTTGAGGCATTTTGGGACTTAAATAGAGCACCAATATTATCGGTTTTGACAACAATTGGGAGCTCTACATCAAACCCAATATCCTGGAGAAGGAAGTAAATAATTTGATTTCTTTCACAGCTTCGGGATTGCCACATATTCCACTTCACTGCTAGACAAGGTTACACCTCTTTGTGCCTTGGATCTCCAAGAAACAGGAACGCCCATCAAGTAAGCAATGAACCCCGTCACACTAATCCTTGTCTCTGGGTCTCCTGCTCAGTCACTATAGCAGAATAGGTTCAAATCCCAGCTTTTTTCTCAACAATTTTTGGTCGAATTTTGAGGCCAAAATGTTTGGTATCCATGACAAACTTAATAACCCTCAACAACTCAAGGTACGTCCCAATGGTTGCACCATCCATACATTTGATAACTCCCTCACAATGTTACTGATATTGGGTCTTGAATACTTGGTGAAATAGAGGAGCATGCCAACACATGAATGATAACAGCTTTGTAATTCCACATCAATTAGTTCCAAATACTTATCAGGTCGAATAATTTTAAGTCTTGGTGTTCCAGGAGTTCTTCAAATCCTGCTTCCAAGTATTTCATTGCCAAATTTATCCAGCAAATTGTTAATTAAATGAGGCTGTAAGATTGTGATTTGATCCAAATTCTTGGTTTTGATCACACAACAACTCAAATAGTCCTTAAGACTATTTTCAACCTTTAAAATAAATCCATTTTTCTTCAAATCAACAATCAACTTGGCAATGCGTTCTTCAGTTCCTATTACAAGACAATCATCCACATAAATTCCAATAAGCATTACACCACCTTCATGCCATTTCGATAACAAACAAGGATCTGATTTATTTTCCTTGAAACCAATAGATTTTAGGACCGAAATTAACTTTTTATAGAACTCTCTTGTGCTTTGAACCAAACCATAGATAGTCTTCTTGAGTTTCAAGCAATAATTAGGATCAGTTCCCAAACCTTCAGGAACATCCATATATATTTCCTCTTGAAGTTCACCATGAAAGAATGCTGTTTCTACGTCAATGATTGATGCTTGAAGATCCCAAATTAGTTTAGAAAGCAGCATAATTCTAAAACTTATATCGTTGATCACAGGAGCAAAACTTTCATTGAAATCAATGCCTGGAACTTGACTGTGTCCACAGGCAACAAGTCTTGGTATAAAAATGCCGTTTTGCTTGATTTTAAATATCCACTTGTTTTTAATGGTTCTTCTCCCTACTGGAATGTCTTGTTTCTTGATAATTTCCCAAATCTTCTTGCTCTCCATATCATTTAACTCTTTCTTGATTGCAATTCTCCAATTATCTTGGTCCTTGGGGTCAGCATGATTCCAAGCTTGATCGAAAGTGTTGAGTTTGCAATGTTGGCTTGATCAAGGCTGATGTCCCTTCCCAGCTCAATATCCTTGACAATCTTGGATTCTTCAAGATTAAAGCTACTTTCTAGCTGCTTCAATTGACGATTTACTTTGCTTTTGATATTCTGATCTTTATCTTCAGTAACTTGAATCCTTTCGTGGTTATTTGCATCTTGATTGAACGTTGCAATGGTGTGAACATACCCATCATCATCATCATCATTGTCATCATATTCTTCTTTTGAAGGAACATTGGTAATCATCCGATTCTTGTAACGCTTTCCCAACCAGACCACATCTCTGGAATGAATAATTCTTTTAGTGTTGGAATTAAACATCCAATTATACATCATTAGCATGGTCTACTGAGTAGCCCACAAAAATACAAGCTGTCCCTTGATTCTGTAGCTTCCCTTGGACATTATCTTTATTTGTTACAACACCAATTTCTCCGAATATCCTAAAACTTGAAGGTAGTATAGGCTTACTCCCAAACAATACCTGATAAGGGCAATTCTCCTTTGTTTTACTTGAGACAAGAGAGTTATTGTTCTTGCACATTCAGCCCAAATACCAGACCTTTTGCCATTCTCAAATCCTGCATGATTTAACATGGCTTCATTCTTGCCATAGAATGTTTGAAACTTCCGTTCCACTTTCCGTTTTGCTGAGAAGTTCTTGGACCTGAGAACTCAAACTTGATGTTGTATCCTTTTGCACGACAAGCATCTTAGAATGCCTTATTTTCACTAGAATCGTCACAACGGATATATTTGATGTCGATACCAGCAATCTTCAGATCCGTCAATAGAGTGAACATCTTTTCCTTTAAATCACTCTTGTTCTTCAAAAAATACTCCAGCAATAGTTGGTGTAGTCATCAACAACTAGAACCAAAAATTTAGATCCACCATAACTTTCGTCTTTGTTTGAACTAATGTCTAAATATACTCGTTCTCCAGGGATTTGACTTCCACCCTTCCACTCTTTGTTGACATTCTTCTGCCTAGCTTTAGCAATGGCACATTCTTCACACGTCTCAAATTTGCCACTTAACTTTAAACTGTGGATCTTAGCAGTCTTCTGCAATCTATCAGATCCACAATGTCCTAACATCATGTGAAAATCATATATAATGATGCTCTTTCCAGGTCTAAAATTGCTGATTGTATTGTAAGCAACAGGGGACTTGTCAATGGACAATTTGATCCCGGAAACAGAGCCATTTACAGTCCTTAGCACTCTGTCAAACGTTACGGAAACAGCTCCCTTTGATAGACAAATGGATAGCCCTTTATTGCTGAGCGTGTATCCCTTTTTCAATGCCTTGTTAATGCTACACAAGTTAACCCACAAATCCGGAACATATTTAACTTCATTTAGGGTGATCTCTAATTCAGATCCATCAACTTGAATTATACAACATTTCAGACTTCCAACCTTAGTTGCTGTCATACCTTTTGCCGTTACCCACAGTGATACTCTTGTTGATTTCTTCAATACTGAACAAACCCTTTGTTGAATTGCAGTAGTGCCCACAGGCTCCACTATCACAAATCCAAATATCCTCCGTAAACATCTCATTTTTGGCCGTAGCTGCAAATACCACATCTTGTGAGTCATGGTTTCCTCTTTCCTCGGTCACGATTACCGTTATTGTTGCTACTGGGTTGATTATTATTGTATCGGGTTTCCTTCTTCTTTAATTTCAAACAGTTAAAGTCTTACGGCAGTAAGTGCAATAATTTCCTGCAGTTGCATTACTGTTATTTGCATCATTCTGGTTTGAACAATTTTTGCACTGAAATGACTTGTGCCCAATCTGTCCACAATTTTGGCATTTACCTTTAAAAGTGCATGTTCTTCTACTACTTCTCCATCCTTTCTCCAATTCTCTTCTCCAATAAGGCGAGTTGAAGATCGTAGTCCACTGTTAGATTATTCAATATATGAATCATGAATTGATTTTCTGGAATGCTTGAACCCATTTCATCAAGCCTAAGACAAATATCCTCCAATTCAGTAATCCAAACTTCAGTGTCTTGGCCTTTCTTGAGAGTTGATTCCCTGAACTGCTTGTCCAGCTTAACCATTGAAGGTGCAGAAACTGGTTCATATATATTCTTAAGTTTCTCCCAAGCACTGGCCGCATTTCCATCAGGATAATCCTTTGTCTTGCATCCTTTGACAATGTTAAAAGCAATCTTACCATTGCTAGCTTTAACATCAATAGAAAGAATGAGTTCAGTGTATGCTATCTTGTTCAACTCAACGACCATCATCTTCTTTCCTCCCTCCGAAATCTCGTAAACAAATATATCTAAAGGGAAATGAACGTGAGGGATATTTTCAATAAACAGAGGTGAAGTCTTACATTTGGACAATTGTAAGAAAGATATATGCATGTCAAAATTGCGAGAAAATATCATCCATAATTTGAAGCTGGGAAGGAATGGTATTAGAGAATGCAAAATAACCAGGCAACTTGAATAAAGCCTTGAACCATCTAATTGAAGAAATAAAATCAAGAGAACACGAGGTTATCCACGATGGGTTTTGATAGGTGTAGCTATTTATAGTGCAAGAAATAAATAAATCAAAAATTCCTAGAAGCCTTGATAAAGAAACAAGTGAAAATAACTACTTAGAGTTTGAAGAAAATCAATACATCAAAAATTCCAGTTGGTTGCTGATGTGACAAGCGTAAAGAGATTCATAAAATTGTAAGAAAAGGTGCTTCATGTCAGATTGGTGGGATGCGCATACACACAAGTTCATGAATCCATTTCAACAGCATTTTTGCACCTCTTGTTGATGATGTAACGTTTTGTTGTCTGCTGAATGTAATGATGGCTGAAGAACTTAGCCAACATGATTCATGTTGAAACATAAATGGAGAGAGATCCCTACAACTTTTTCATAAGCATGCAACAGATATATCGAGTTATTCTTTTCTCCACTTTGTAATTTTCACTTGATGATAGTTGATCCTTGATTGACTTGGTTAGCACATTTTGATTGCATTAACTGTTCAGCATCATCTCATTCTAAGGGTCAACTAATCTTTATGTCAAGATCCCTCCAATGGTTACAATTTTAAGAAGAAAAATCGGATTGTTAGGAAAGAACTCATACCTTTTCCAGAATTCAAGGATTTTGTCTCCCTTTATAAAATAAATTATGGGCGTTAGTAACAAGTAACCTTTAATCTCTTAAAATCTTAGCTTCAGTATTTTTTGATTTGCTTTGCTCATTGATTGACTGTTTCAACGTAATGAGTGCCATCAATCAAACTAAGTTTGATGCTTAAAGCGATCAAGTAAGTTTGACCAAAACTAATGTTTTTAAATTTGCCCCTTAGTGCATTCATTCTGCAATTGGCCACATGACTCAAGAACATAGGGCAGAAAGAGGTTGTCAATCACCACAGATGATGCTAACCAGAAACATGGCGTATGAATGCACTATGCACCTATGGTTTCTACTAACTTGTCAGATTAAATCCTTGCATCTTGCTCTGACTTTCTCGGAGTCACAGGAGGCTATCATATAGTAATACATCGGCTATCCTTCTACATCTCCCTCACTTGGCCACCTACGCTTCAGTAAGCATTATAGCCGAAGGGGCGCGATTTTCTTGGATTTCGCTTGACACTTAATGTCATGGTCTTTAGTTGCTTTATTGAGATTGCTTACAAATTGTGAAAGTATTTCAAGCAATTTCGATGCAACATGCAAGTTATCAGACTCTCCGCAATAAGTTGAAAGTTCTCTACAAGCCTTGAAAGCTGCATCCATACAATCCTTAACATTACTCAAGGTTTCATCTGCTTCTGCTATAAACCGAGTGAGTCTACTTACGCTAGCAAGATGGGAAGCTTCAGGTAATTTTTGAGATGACTCTGTCATTGACGAATCCTTTGGAATGCCTCTTTGAGATATTGTGATTGATTTGAAAGGTTCTGATGATTCGGGGAGACTTCCTGATTCATCTGACACCGGCAAACGACAACGCAATTCATCAAGAAATGAAGGGTTGCCTCTCAACCTTCCATCTACTTCCTTATGCTGCTGTGATTTCGGTACCATAGTCTGAACAACCAATTGTTCATTCAATGGCCTTCCTGATTGTATGCGACGTAACGATGATCCTTTATAAGTTGATAACATCATTGTTTTATTGGCAGCCAACCCTGGTTCTTGTTGCATTTTATTTAACTCTTCCTTACACACCACCACTGAAGATGATATTGCATTTAGACTAGCTGTCATTTCAGATATAGAGAGTTTACTGGCAAAATGACAATCTGACAATTCAGTTTCTAAATCTAGGGCATCTCGATTATTTCTTGAAATGAACATCATGACAATGAAATCTAGTAAAGTGGTTCTACCGTCAGAACTTTTCGTTTGTGATAATTTCAAAAGTGAATCGAACTTGAATCCTGAGGCTCCACCCGTGTTCGTTCCTTCGTTCATGATATTTCCCAATTGCAAAACAAGCATAAGAACCTCGGGAAGGCGGACGCTGCTTGTTACTTGTTTACAAGCCGATTCTAGAGTTTTGAAATTACTTAATAGGTCTAGAGTGGCGGATTGGAAGGAAATCATCGATTTCAATATGGCAACTTTTACTTCAGCTCGTTTTACGCTTATCATTTCCCGAAGAAAAAGTTCTGGGGGAGCTAAGTTCTTTTCTCTCCTTTGTATGCTCTGAGATCATTAACCTCTCGAGCACTCGGAATGATCCCTTTCAAGGCATCAATTTGCTCCTCAGTAAGTAATGCCAATGGATCCAAATCATTGACTAAGTCTGCTAGCTCTTTATACGTCAAATCTTTGAACGCTCGAAGGCTGATGGCTACGTTGTTGGCTCTGTGTATATTGATAACTACAGGATTTCCTTTTGACCGTGATCGACGTACTGGTGAATAATTAGCCACAGGAGCTTTCATGCTTCGTTTTTGAAACAATTCAATGAGCTTAGTAATATCAATTGTAGCAGGAGTTGTCATTGTGGTATTCTGATTTGATTTTGCTTTCCAAATACTGTTTTGAATTTCCTTATCCGTAAGAGGTGTCCAATGCAATCCTTTGTATCGTCTTCCTCCAGAAAGCCTCGATTTCTCTAAGATTCCATTCTTCATTGAAGGAGGGGCTGCTGAATCTGGAGGTATACTTTGCTTTTCAGCACTTGAGAATTCATCTTGTTGAGGGATGTGGAACTGGCTTACTTCTTGTGAGGAGTGCGACTTGACAGATATCTCAATAGAAAGATTATTCATGTTGGCACTCCTAAACGCTGTTTCATTTGAATCAGCACCCTTACTTCTATTCCGTGGGAACAAGGAACCATGTTTCGGGTCTTCTGCTACAGTTGACAACACGTAAGACACAATATTTGGATTTACCCCATCCTTTGACATTTTTTGGCATACACCTTCCACTGCAACACCGACTTTCAACATTTTTGTATAATGCATCGCGATCTGCTGATCTTCCTTTGTAATCGAGGTACACTTGCTTGAATTGTCCCCGGAATCACAAGGATGTGTTGATGTTTCTGTCTTTCGAACACCATCCGAGATCGAATTTGAACCTTTTTCCCTGCTAACTCTTCCAGACAATGCTTCATTTGAATCAGCACCGATACTCGTATCCCATGGGGACAAGGAACTATGCTCCAGTTCTTTTGTTACAGTTGACAACACGTAAGTAACAATGCTTGGCTTTACTCCGTCTTTTGCCATTTTGTGGCGTACACCTTCCACTGCAACACCAACTTTCAACATTCTTGTATACTGCATCGCAATCTGCTGATCGTTCTTTGTTATTGAGGTACGATTGTTTGAACTGTTATCGAAACTATTAGGATGGGTTGATGTATCTCTCTCTCGATTTGCATCCGCAAGGGAAATCGATGAAGCTGATTGTCTAACGAAATCTTCAGATCGAGATTCCAAATTTCTTGTTAGCTGCTGTAAAAATTCCATTTTTTTTTTACTTCCCTTGTCGTAACAAGTTGAATCTTTATTCTTACCGACAGTTTCGCTATCCTTACCCTTGCTTGAAAATTCTTTGCCATCGACAGAGCTGGCTAAATCAGATAGTGTGAGATCGGTAATCTGGGTCACGTCCTGTCGAGGAATGAAGCATGTGCTATTTTCTGTAGGTGACTGAATCTTGATGGTTCTATTATCGGCCATTACCTCAGGATCGACACTATTGCTTCTCTGAATATTTTCCAGGACTTCAACTCCTGAAAGATTTGTGTAATCTTGTGACGTTCTCAATTGTTTCATTAAATTATTTCTAGTTTCCTGTGACGTTAGGTGTTGGTTGGAACGGTGCATGATTTCCTTTTTCTCCTGAATACATTGGGGTACAGTACTTATTTCATCATCATCACTTAAAAACGGTGTAGTGGACTCATCTGGAGTCGATATTTTTTCTAGTGATTTCATTTTCTTCCCTGGTAAGGCAGCAAAGGCATCATCGATATTGCTCTCACAACCAGTAAACTCGATGACTTTCATTCCGTTTGCCTTCATAGGAACGATTGGATGCTCCTTCATTGGTTTCAAGGGACTTTCGTTGCCGCGATGTTTCTCATCGATATCTAGAGATAACGGAAAGGGCGAATTAGATGGCCGTAGGGTCCCACTTTCACTAAAGCTAGATAAATCGACAGCCGGAATCGCTTTCATTTTATCCTTTAGTGACTTGCTTTTAACTAGATGATTCCTGTAGCTTTTGCCAACGTCTTGAGGCTTAATTGAGAAAGAGTTACTAATGGAATTGGAATCAAATCCTTCTCTAGTTTTCCTAGGAAGTGATTTTTCTTCGAGAATCACGCGTGGCATTTTTGAGAAGTGACCGGTGATCTGTAGATCATCGCCGCTCATCATCGCACGCTTATCTAAGTCGCTATCTATGGAACATGGTAGTGAGTGTTGTAAGGTTGAGAGAGTAACTGACCTGAAATCTTTCATTTTTTGAGTAGCACTCGGTTCATTCATGAATAGAATTGAATCTGCCTCTTGATAAGGATTCTTCATCAGTTCAGAAAAAGAGGAAATAGCAGTACTCAGCGATTGACGATTCATGTCATCCGCAATGTTTCGATCAATATCATCCTCATTTGATAGCATCATTTTCATGACATTATTTGTTATTCCGGATGACTTTCTTTCCTGGTGACGAAATTTCTCACTTTTTTCTTCTTTTCTTTCTACAGTTACCTCGGGTTTACTCTTTTGGATTTCGTCTGTTGAATTATTAATGGCAAGGCCTTTATTGATGTCATCATTTAAATGTTTATGAATCTCATATGATTCTGAGCTTCGCGATTCTACCCTTGAATTTTCTCGTAATAGCATAACATCAGGATGTACTACATTTCTTGTACATGAAAAGCTGGCTAAAGAATCCGACAATCGGAGTGAGTCTTGCGTTTCTCTGCCAGAGCCATCTAAATTTTCCAACGATATGCAATCATCTTTGTTATTACTTGTTGAAGTATTCGGAAGAAGTGAAACATATTCTTCATGAACATGGTCTTTCGTTTCCAACAAACTTTTAAGGTAACTCGTGATCAAACTTTCCTTCTCCTGGCTTTGATTCTGAGGTCTTGTAGGTAAATCATGATTGGCGGCGTACTTTGATAAATTTGGAAAGTCATTGACTAAGCGCGCTTGTTGCAAATCAAGTCTCTGGTTCATAACTTTCAAAATGTTTTCAAACTCCATAAAGACAAGTTCTTGTTCAAAAATTCGCTTTTTTAGCCTTTCTTTCATTTCCATGGGCATAATAGCTATACGGAAGTCTTTCTGTGTGTGTATTGCATTCTTCTGATTACCTAACATCTCCAAATGGCTTTGTTCTGAATCCACTGCCATACTCGAAAAAGGAGTTTGTTCGAATTGACTCTGTCAGTGTCTACTGCAATAAAAGATCTCTGTCGTGTACAGTGTATTTTTACATACTATGCCAAAATTAATGGTATTAATAGAATTTTTTTAAACAATAACCAATCCGTGTTCGTCACTTCATAGTCATAATCGGAAATCTCGGAATCAAATTCCGTTTGCCTAAATGTCGAAAGTAAATAAAGAATCCGCTCTTGTTGCTAATGAATGGTTGTGCAAAGACAATAACTTTATTCAATATCTACTTCCAGATGTTTCGAAAGGGTGGTCACTATCTCAAGGAAAAAGAGCTCTCATGGTAGACGAGGTTACTGTACATCGCGACAAAATTTGGATAAAAACTAATATCAACGTCAAATTATGTTGGGTTTATTTTGACAATAACACATTAAGGTAAAAAGACCCAACACAGATAATATCCGAGCAGACAGAATCTGTAATTTTGGACATGTTTCTTGCCTCATTTATGTCAACTGACATTCTTGACAAGTGGAGCATAAACATTCCACATATTCAGTAACACTAGGCCATGTCATATAATCACTCATGGTTGTTCAATGCAAATCTCTCCTAGGTGAATAAAGCATTCAACTTGTCAGAATAGAAATATTTGTCTCACGGATTGAAGCGCATGAGTATGCAGTTGTAGTTATTAATGAGATTGTGGCAAAACCTTATATGTTGGGAATTTGATATTGATAAGGTTTGAATCTGAAAGTAGTTATGTTGTGAAAAGAAAATAATTTAAGCGTTTTTATCAACGTAACTATTACATCCCCAAATCTGATGGTCAATTTTACCAATACGAAGTTAAAGTAGTTTACTATGAGAGAAATAAATTGGTGAGTATCACTTTTTCAATGCTTCGGTGATTGCAAGTCATTCAAACTTGACTATATTTGATGTGAGACTATTTTGAAGGGATAAATCTCAGGTCTTCAAGCCAAGTGTTGTATGAGAAGTCAACGCCATCAACAAGCTGTTGCAGTTCCTTGACCTCAAAATGTCCAGGATGTATGCCGGTTGAATACTTTGCCTGGCCATTTAGTAGCCCGCATACTCTTCTATGATTGATTGACTCTGATGGTTGCTGTGACATTCCTTGCTTTTTTTCCATTTCTAGCGCAAGTGGATGGGTTTGACGCTCTTCTTTGTTAGAGATATTGTATCATATAGATTGGTCTTGACATATTACAGCTCTTGGATAAGTTTGCAAGTGACTGATTGAAACGTAGCAAGACTGCTTAGACTCCTAATGGTAGCCACTTTTACTTGTATCTCCACCATAACAATAAAATTCTTCACAGTGCTTTGAATATCACAATGTAATTTAAAGGCAACACATAGCATAATCGAGAGTCATGATCTGACAAGTCATATCAATCATTCGCATGATTTTAATTATGAATTTGAGGTAACCTGTCTCACAAGGGGTATAAAAGATCGAGATGAAGTCCAAAGTAAAGTCCGTTTTCAGTTCCCCTTAAATCAAGGAGAACAATTTGCAAACCATAGCCAAGAAGAAGCATAAAGTAGATTAAATCTTCATGGTCAACTAATCAGTTAATATCATGGGTTCAGAAGCAACTGAATACAATTGAGTCAGAATTATAAATTACTTCCCTGCTCTACTCCAAGTGTAATGGCTATATAAAGATTTCAAATTGTTCACGTTACAAAAAGTATGTTTTGAGTTCAGAAAAGTACTAGTGTAATAAGTGATATCAAGATAGAATATAGAATGAAACTTGTATGCTTGTTAGTTTGGATTCCATTCCTCATGCACATACTCACCATATTTTAATCAGCCATCAATGACTTAATGGCAATAATCAGGGCGCTTATAAACGTTTACTCTAGAGATGGATTTAAACATACATATTCTACTTTTCTTGAACTGCTTAAAGTTAATATGGAAATCTTAAACTAAATATGGCATCCTAAGATGAGCTTTGGCCGAAAGCAATGTCAGCTAGAATAGGAGACATAGCTGCAAAAATGCAACAATCAGGTTGCACCCAGCTGACAGCAAATAGGGTAGACTGACCTTCTTTAGGTTCAGTGCAAGCCGTATAATCTGCAGAAATGAATAAGGTTACGTTCATAAAGAATGGGAAAGTGATCCATGGACTACATATCTGAATGTATGGGGCTGCATGTAAAAGCAATCAGGTGATGATGATGTTGTCAATTAATATAACAATTTGCTGAAAACTATCCTTAGAACAATTATTGCTCTATGCGTATTAAACACAATCAAATTACCATCTTATTTTGACTATTCGTATAACTGAATTTTGTTTTCAGCTCTTGTAAAGTTTTGGAGTATAAAATGGGTCAAGTAATTTGAATCCTGGTAGCTTCAACAAAATGATTCACCAATCCTGGAAAGTATGACTCAAACCTTCCACTCACAAACGAGATTCAATTATATTAGTCTAAGAAGCTGTATGTATTCTCATCCAAGTTGCAATGGAATTAAAATGGACAGTTAAACATTGGTCATACTGCACGTGAATGCGTCAATACATGTATTATCATAACATTTGAAAATCACTAGTAATAGAACGGTACACATATATATCATACAGCCAATTAATCTAGCAACAGGACATTGGCTCGGATGCACTGGCTTGCAGCCCTATGTCCATACATTATAGACGTATAGGTTCCATGTTGAATTTTCCAAATGATTGATCAAGAGATGCTCAAATTTTCTTAGACAAGTTCTAGAATTTTTTGGTTTTAATCTTGGTTGAGGTTTAAACATGCCTTGATGACTTCAACTAAGATATCATACTCTGTATCTAGAGTCTTATTTGAACGAATATATTGGTGTACTTAAAGTGAGAAACAGATTCATCATGAGCAATTTTGTCAATATTTCCAACTACCATTGTGTCATACCATGCTGGAGCCTTGGGTGATCTAAAGTCTCGATACCTGAACCTTGAAAAGAAAGTAGCAGTTGAGATCATACAACCTCGCTACAAACAGCTCTAGGTAGTAGGTATTGTCTTGTATTTACCCCTCTTCATATGGAATTGCTGTATTAGGATGGCCTGCTCAGAATCAGCCACTCTAATCCAATGTCTCGAATTACTAAATCCAAGATTTTGTTGTGAGGAAGCAGCACAACTTCTGTATCCAACCTCCTCTTCAAGTGATGCTCAAATTAGAGATCTGCCTGATCTTTCAACAATATTATAAAAATCTTGAAATTGTCATGTAGGGTCCTCAAGTGAAGGAGACAAGCGGACGGAGTACTTTGCCATATTTCATATTTAATTGTGGCTCACAAAAGGCCGAATATGAAATTTACCTTGAGTATTTACAATGTGAAATTAGGATCTAATTTTGACTATTTCTGCCATTGGAACTTGTTTCCCCTATCTCTTTAGAAGTGTATTATGCCTCAAATAATTTGAACTGACGCAACATCAAAATTGCTGTATTGGTCCGGAATGTATTACAATTCCTTTTCGCTAGCAAGCAGGGTTGATGTTTCTCACTGTTAAAGTAGAATTGAAAAGCTATGGACTCTAATACTATATATATATAAACGAAACTGCTAAAATTATTCTTTCCAACAACAAACTTAAATTTAGTTTCGCTAAATCACTGATGCATATATCATAAAACGGTTGTAAAACCAAAGTTCTTTTCTTTTTAATTTTTCAACGAATAGGTTCATCTTCAATCCACTGACCGTCATGACGAACACTCCCGTCAGGATACATTTCAACACCTTGACCATGCGCCATTCCTAATCTCCATTCACCTTTGTAAGTGCGTCCATCCTCCCAATGACATTCTATCAATGAAAGCCGTAACGGTAAGATCAGAGTAGTAGGTGTATGGTATAAACGAATTAACTTACCTCCAAATCCATCATAACGGCCATCTCTCCAACTTCCATTGTAGTAACCACCATCCAAAAAGTAGTATTGTCCGTGGCCTTCTCGTTGTCCTTGGTTAAATTCACCAATGTACTTAGCACCATCTGGCCATGAAAAGGTTCCGCTCCCTTGCCGCTTGTCCTCTTTGAATTCACCATCGTAGACTCTTCCATCAGCCCACTCATATTTACCTCTTCCATGACGTTGATCAGCTCGATACTCGCCTTCGTAAGAGTCTCGATTTGCAAAAGTGGCCTTACCATGTCCATGCCATCGACCATGTTTCCAGTCTCCTTCATAAGTTCTACCGTCGTCGTCGTAGATCATTCGTCCAACTCCATGGGGCATCCCAGTGGATCGCAAGATAACTCCTGTGTACTTTCCGCTATCTCCGTAAGGATCCAATAGTTTCTGGTCTCTTACGTGCTCCCGATCATCACCATATGTGGAAGATGCGATAGTCTGACCGATCGACGTCTCGTCGAAAGACATTGTATCATCGTCATCTCGAGGATCTTTCCGGCTATACTGTGACTTTTCCCATGGCAAAGACTCGTCAAACGTATCTCCATCGTCGTCAGAATCGGTGCTTTCAGAGTCAGAAGATACAGAGGCTTGGGGCGGATTCCTATCGAATTTATTGACAGCCTTATCCTGTGACAATAATTCTTCAATTATCACCGAGTCTTTAGCAGGACTAGGAGGAATTGATTCCTTGGGAGTATAGACTTGCTTGTAGAGAGGTTCATTAAGTGGTTCTTCAACGTTGAACTTGATTACATCTGGATTTCGAACAGCAGTAGACTGTTCTGAGTTCTTAGTTGTCTCGGGCAATTTGCCTAATGCTTCTTTAGTCTCATTGTTCTGGCCATTTCGCAACATCAAAGACTTTTCAAAAGTCTGGTTCGAAGGGGTTGAGTTGATATCAATCGATGAGTCTTGGGTAACTGAAGACTTGTTATTGTTCTCATTCTCATGGTCTGCGACGATTTTTTCAAGAGCAGCTGCAGTTGCCTTTTGAGTAGCAGCTTGAATCGCCTTTCCATCATACTGGTTTTGCATCATATCGGAGCCAACCTTAACGTGCAAGGACTGAATATGAATTTCCTTACCCGTATTCGATTTGCTTGTTCCATTTTTAGTATTCTTGTTAGTAGCTGTAGTCAAAGCAATTTTCATCATCTTAAGTTCATGCTGCATGCGCTCCTCTTGATTTGCCAGACGCTCTCTAAGCACGGCGAGTTCAATTTCCTTTTGAATCAAAGCGTCCTGTTGAGCCTTTACCTGTGATTTTAAGTTAGTGATTTCCAAATCCTTTTCTTTCATCCAGTCACGCATGAGAGAAACTGATGCATCCGTTGACTGAGAAGGAGCAGCATAAGGCCCATTCGATGTCGCCATTGATCTACTCATGTAGGGATCAATCGGATACGCTTGCTCTTCTCGTCTATTTGTACGAAGATTTTCGAGCTCCCTTAACCTATTATTCAATTCTAAATCCCTTGCTTGATTGGTCCTCATCATTACGCTGTAGTCAGCTTCGCTATTAAGAGTAAGTGAATCATCATCTTGCCGGTAGTTATTCATCATATCACTTAGATACGAAGATGGTACAAATCTGATGTTATAGAATTATGCCAGCTTCCGTACATGAATTATGAAAAAAGTCGCTCTTGCTACGGAATAGTCGTGATTGTACTAGTCGTTCTAATAAAAATTCTACGTGAATTCTCTTATTGACTGTGATGAATTTGGCGGTAATTCCATGATGGATATTTTCTGGCTGTAAAAATAATACGGTGTCACGGCTGTGCAAAAACAATGACTTTTATCTCAAACCAGTTTCATCCCTTGATTCGTTTGATAAACTGGTCCAACCACTGGATCGGATTTACATATTTTGTTCCAAAAACGCACCAAAACCCTTGGAGGAGAAGGTAAACGCGAAAGAAAAACAATGACCCATCACTTACCAGACACGAAAAGATTCGAAATCAACACCATGGTGTTGTGAATAGGATACAACAGAGGAAATATTTCCATTCCATATGGGCCTCAAAGAATTGTTGGATGAAGCCAGAATCACAGGCAAGCCAGATCATAATCAAGTCTAACGAAAATTTCTACTGTCTAAATAGTAAAATTGATCCAAACTTAGATAGGCTTGTGAAGAGAGCAAGTATCACCCAAATAGTACGGACATGATTTATCATAGTATAAGCACATCCAATACAGCTATTTTATGTAAACTATGAAAATGCCAAAAGGAAATTAATTCGTCTGGTACAATAAGAATACTAGAGGAATGCAGTTAAAAAAAATTTAAACAAATTCTGGGGCTTATGATCCTCTTGTCTTGACGAGAAAATGATAGACAGGGCTGAGAAGTCGTTGTATCACTCTCTCTTGTCATATCTGTTCATGAGCTTTTTATCTTCTCTTTGTCCTGCTGTGACCCTCAAAATGAGAAAGTATATCTCGGTCAATCTTCTTGGGGGCACTCGTTTTGCTTACAAACGGCTTGGAGACTTCATGATTGTCATGAACAGAGACTCATCAGCGATTCCAGGAGGAAGCCAGCTGGGATCCCTATCACCAAAGAATTCAAACTACATATCGAAACTTGATTCCACCTATAGCAAGACAATACTTTGAGGTTTCATAAGTGCATCAACTCGGACCCTTTCCTTTTCAACCTGAGAGGTATGTCAGAGTAGGATAGCACATAAAAAATCAACACAATATAGAAGAATGCGGTGTCCAGGATAATTCCAAATACGTTGATAATCCCTAACAAATCAGGGGTTGTTATTTCTTGTTTTTAGCAAAACTGTACCCAATGCTGAATTTACCAAATATTTTACAATTTGTGAATGTACTGTCATATAATACTTCGATAGATCTGAGCATGCTGCATTTCCACAGTTGCCAAAGAAAGGAATTTCCCAAACTTCTACCTATATGTGTATTTAGTAGTGCAGGTGTATTCAAAGCGCTAACAAGATGCCTGCCTATGTTTGTTTGTGCAGTAATGCAGACTTTTTCAATGCGCTATAGCCAATATATTTTTGTATATGCCATAAGTAGGGAAATGTAGCAGTAATTTTATAACAGTCACAAAAGGCTACTATGAAGAACAAATTGCGGATGCGCTGGAATGACTACTATATAAGAGATGTAGGATATATCTGCAGGAGCCTCACATTGTAGCGACCAAGTTTGAAAATCTAGATGGCTGGGTAACATGAGAAGAAATCTGACAAGAAAAAGTGATGACAAGCAAGCAAGAAGAACTTTAACTTCGTGCAACTAAACAATCATTCCAAAGAATCATGTCTTAGTTCCTTCATTAACTCTAACTTCAGAATGTCTTTGACTGAAATTGAAAAAGAATGGCAACAGGGCATTTAATTATGTTACAAATAGAAGCAAGAGAAGTACAACTTAATCTTCACATCTTCAGGCAGTAATTAAGTCCTTGATAGCATAAGGACACAATCGGATAGCAGAAATAGTCGTTTTTTCCGAAATAAGATATGGAAAAATTTCCTCGGGTACATTGTAACATCAATAATTCTCATAAAAACTTGCTATACTCACGCAGTTCATCAGACAGACTATGCTGGTGCTCAAAGAATACTAACGAAATCGATGAGTGTGACGGGAGTAGCGATACCGTGGTGGTGCACTCTTGCGCCTTCCGTTCGAAGACGCGAATGAAGATATGTTAATGCTACATTGGCTGAATACACAGTTTATGCAATTCCTGCACAGTAAAAGGTAAAGCTTGGACTTTAATTGATCTAAAACTAGCGTGATGGAAGATAAGGCGCTCATAAATTAGATTTTATTAGTTTTCTGGGTGAGACGATCCATACAAGGATATCCACATCCCCAATCCCGATAGTAGCAATCCGTTTGTTCGTTATGTGTCCCATCTGAAGAACAGGGCTGTATGGTTTCGTTAGCGCACACTTTTACTTCATTCATCATCTTACGATAAGCGATAAGTGCTGTATCGAATCTCTCTCGTCCAATTTTTTCAATCGTCAGATCCAAGCTTCGGTTGGCAGCATTGTATAAAAGATAATCCTCATAGTTTTGTGCATACCAAAAAGGTGATGAAAAGAATTCATTCAACGCTGGAGTAATTTTGGAAGGCATGATCTTATGACATCCCTCAAAAGGAGATGCGCTGTACGAGTAGCCCCCACTTTGCTTAGCTGAAAGATACAATATATCAGATGTCTCAAGCTGTAAAAGTAGCTGTAAAACAACTAAGGATTCATCCATCCTTTCAACAATCATGATTAGGTCATACTCTTTCATGACGGTGGAAACTCGAGCTATCGCGGTTCGCAGATCCATTACTTTTCCCGGTTCATCAGCAGACCACAGGTATTTTCTTGCATGCTTTCCCGTGTATAGATATCCCGCCTGTGCTCCAGCTTCTTTGAAAAACCTAGATGACTTTGAAGCGGTCCCTTTTACAAAATGAACTTGACCTTGGAACCTTTCTATTGCAAACTCATCCGTGATGGTTACACCCTGATTGGAACACAGGTAATAGAACCAACTCATGGCACGATGGACTGGATGGCGAATAGATGTGTACATGAAAGAGCGAGAAGGGTCTCGTCGAAAGAAAATTCTTGAGTCATCGTGATTTTCATGTGAGTAGCATGCTTCTTGAATGTTTTTCTTCGCCAGTCCACGTCGAGAATACGAAGCGAGTCGTCGCTTTGTTTGGAATAAGTTTCGCTTTCCATAATTTATGGCAATACGAAGATTGACCCCAGCTAGAGTAGACGATGCTGCCTTATGAACCTTTACGTAGATAAGACCTGCTGGAGTTCTTGTATCGAACGCGGATTCATCTTGACACCATGAAGTCGAGGAATTCCATGGCTTGAAAGGACGAGGCATAAAATTCCAATGCTCATCCGGAATAATTGGCCAATACATATTCTCTTCTCCAGAATCCACAGGATAAAATTCGCGAGGGAATCCTTTAACTTTTTCCTCTTTCTTCATCATTAAACTCAGCGAACTGATATCATCATCTGTAATTGTATTGACTTTTTGTTGTTGCTTGGAGTCAAATGACTGTGTTTTTATCAGGAAAGCTATTGCAATCGTCAACACTAAACACAGAAAGAGATGGCAAAGCCATTTCGATTTCTTCAAAGTAAGAAATTCTTTCTCGTGTCTACTTTGATTATCCTCAGAATCATTCAGCATGGGAAGGAAAGAAGTACAGAAACCAATCGATGACACAACCTCTGGGGAAAACCGTTGAATTAAAATGATGCATAATGAAAATTATTATTATATTCGCTGCAATTTTCTAGATTTACAAAAAACGATTGAAAAAAGTTAGTTAACCCAAGAGAACTCCAAATAACCGTTGTCTGAGCCTGAAACAGGAATTTGGTTCTGGTTCTTGCATGACCACGTAAAGTTTGTATCCCTAATGTGTTCTGCTTGAATCAAAATTTGGAACCCTATGTATCCAGAACAACTTTGTATTCAAATTGAATTTAATGAAAACGACCATTTAAGCATAAAATCAGTGCTATACATTTGATTAAAGTATTTAAAAGGTAAATTATGCATATGTATAAATATTTCACAAAAAAGTGTGTAATATTGTGAGTCAATAATAAAAGACATGTGAGTAAGACAACGGTGCACCAATATAGAGAATTGATATTTCTTAATGCAGTGGAGGAGGACAGGCCTGATTGGTATGTTATTTATACATTTTCAGTAGTTGATGATGCTGGTTGTAGATTCTCAGTTCTGTTGATGTTGTTTGTCGTTGGTGATCCCTGATTTTTGTTGTAATGGTTAACGATAACCAATGTGTCTGTGATGTTCATTGCCTTTGATGATTTCTAAGGTTGGTTGCGGAGCTTGTGCAATATGCAGACTGCAAAGAATAAAAGGAAACATATTAGTGAGGTTTGAACCCACTAACCTCAGAATAGTTTACCTTAATGATTACTTAAGGAATCTGAAATATGTTTACTTAAACAGTTGGATTAGGCAATAAGGTCCAATATCAAATATTCAACGCACTAACTAAAGCTATAGATTAGTTAATTAAGCTAATAGTGCGGTTAAAACGGCCTATCGAAAATAGGGCAAATTAAGACGTGCCAAAGTGCACTCCAGATTCACTGGAAATTTCAGTGATCAAGATTGAATCCTTGAAGGGATTGAATCAGTTGAGATCTAGAACTAAAAAGTATCATAATTAATCAAATTACACTTCTATCACCTATACCACATCAGGATACTTCTACA
>CAAAJI010000015.1:313161-372401 GCA_900642245.1 Fragilaria radians
GCTTCATACCTTCATGGGATACATCATAGTTTAGAAGGCTGTGTGACGTAAAATGCATGTATTTTCAAATCTATTCACAAACGTCAATGCTTAATAGCACATTTCACTCCCTAAGAATATGAATAATACTTCAGTGGCGTTAACCACACTTAGTGATAAGTGGTCTTTGCTTCTTAATGGAAAGTACGAGTATTCCAGATTTAACGCAAACCAAGGCTTTTGTGTTGCTGCATTTATTGATAATTTGAAATATCGTTAAAAAATCTATTTCCTTCAATAAATCTTTGTTGATTTTGGTAGCATTAAATACATCACTGATGTGGCTGAAGTTTGAGCCTACAATAAGAATTTTATCCCAAGCGTAGGCAAAGTGCACAACGGTCAAAATAAATTGCAACTATTTTGCGACAAAATATTCAAAATGGGGTATATTCATTTTCCATCTATATACTTCTTTAACTATCAATATACTCAAAAGGAGTGGAAGCTCCATATCAGGCAAACCACCAAAATGAAGAAGCTAGAATTGCTCCCGAATATTGAGATTTTTTAACCGTTATTGTGGATGAGACTTTGGAGTATTTTCTTTTCCTCTAGTAAATTGAGGTCCAGGTTGCAATTCTAGGGAATGTCTGCTGTACTGAAAGATTTGCGAAGAATTCAAATTAAGTGTTTCTCTTATCATCGAATCAGGGGCTTTTTGACAACTTTCATATGCGCACCTTCTTTGCACCATCCTATGGTATTCTTTTCTACTCCTTACAATTAAAAGTAGCCGTGTGAAGCTTTGGTGTTTTGTGTTTTCTTTTCATCCTTAACTATAATTCTAAACCCTTTAAACGTGTGGTCATTTCCATGTCGATATGTGTGGAAATATCTTGCATTTTCTAACTGATTTATCCACTTTTATGCGTAGTGACATTGCTCTATTAGAATTTCCAAAATTCTTTTCACTCAGTAATCTTGTAATTCAAATTAGTTGGGTGAGGAAACAATGCCTCAATCTAGTTGTATAGGAGCTAATGTAGCTTTGGCTTCATGTCGGCTTGAACATATATTGCATTTGCTTGAGATCATTCTTGCCAAGAATGTCAGACTTTGGCATGTCCCCAAAGGCAAATTCTTAGCACTATGATATGGATTTGTGTTCATAACTTCTTGATGTAAGTCAAGTGTAGCTGCTGTGAAAAAATCATCTATATATGCCCTTTCCTCAAGCATATCTGAAAAACAATTCAATGGTAACTGGCAAGCAGAAGCTACTAGCTCCTCCTGTAGGCATTCTTTAGTATCATTTACTCTTATTACACTAAAAATTTTGCCCTTTTGTATCAGGGAGTATATCTTTGTTGGGGGGAAATTACTGTTGTTTACATTAGTGCATTTAGGCTGCAATAGATCATAAGTCCTTTAAATTGTGCATGCATTTAAAGTGACAACCACTTTTATAATCATAATCTTTTGGCTTGATATTACCTTAATGCATGGGATTAAACTCCTTCATGGTGTAATCTACAATGACCTTTCCTTATTTCCATGGTGGCTATGCACTATGTGCTTCAATCCTAGAAGGTAATACATTGTCTCTACAATTTAGGTGCACATCGAGGAATTCTTTAGGAATTTAATGACCTCATTTAATCACGAATCCAACAAAGAATTCCTTGCCTTACCCTACGACTCGAAATTTGCTTTAATATACACGTAGTGCGTTGTAAGTGTGTATACCTTCGCTTTCCAGAGAATCATAATCTGTGCCTTCATCTCAACTCAAGAAATAGTTTCACATCAACACCAAGAACGGTAGAGTTTGTTTTGGATGATGACAGATACCGATTACAACAGTCAAACAACGTATCAAAGTACGAATGAGGATAATAGCGATAAATACCATGACAGTCACGTTGTCGACCCAATGCTCAAGATCGAAATCATGCGCAAAAGAGTAGAGGCTCAATTGGAAGTCTTGATGCAAGGAAATGATTTTCAAATTTTAAGACAACAAGTTGCAGAGTTACGACAACCACATAAACATACACCACAGCCACTAGATGACACTTCGGTCCATATTCTTGAAGAAACATTTGGGATAACCCATGAAGAATCAACAGATTTGACTCAACAATTCAATACATCGTCCTCGTCATCCCAGATGGATTCAGGAAATAGATTTTTTTTGGATAAGCCAGTACCAATCGATGATCGAAACTCAATGTCATCAGTTTCGGATATCTTTTCCACTGTTACCGCTTCAACGATGGCAACTACAGCATCCGCAAATAGTGCTCCAAGAGTTATAGACATCGTACAGGATGTCGAGCTACAAGATCCATATGGCGATGTAGGAAGGTATACAGGAGAAGTCATAAATCAACCATCGACTCAACCACATGGTAATGGTCACATGACATACTATGACGGACGATATTATTCGGGGGGTTGGAACTACGGACAATGGCATGGAAAAGGTATGTGTTGTGATTGGTTAATTTGGCTTATGGGCCTCCTGCTATGTTACCTCAAAGAATCTTGTGGAACTAGTCTACATATACTAACTTCTAACTTTGCCTGAGCGCTTTTTAGGTACCTGCACGTTTGCAAACGGAGACAAATTTGATGGCAACTATGATAAAGATCGTCGACATGGCTTTGGTATTTACTGCTGGAGTGACGGTAGAGTTTATGAGGGTGAATTTTATCTTGATCAACGACAGGGTTGTGGGTATGTCAGAGGATATCAGAATTCCTTTACGTTACATGTTTTCTTCCATCATGATTCTCATCCATCTCTTCATTTTTTCCCTATTTTAGAGAATATCGTTGGCCCAACAGTGCTGTGTACCGGGGTGAATTCATCGGGGGGCATCGTCAGGGAGAAGGGACATATTCCTTCGCCGATGGATCTACATATACTGGTGAGTGGCAAAAGGGACGATACCATGGAGTAGGACAATGTATGTGGAGTGACGGTAGAGTATACCGAGGTGAATGGCGCAATGGTAAGGCACATGGATTTGGTATCGAAAAACGTGCGGATGGCACAATTCGACACGAAGGAACCTGGGATTCCGATGTACCAGTACGAAAGTAGCTTCCTTATATTAGAGGGGAAACACAAAAATATATTGTTTTGGATTCGTTGTTGTTGTTGTTGTTGGAATGGCCCTGAAATATATACATACGAATCTTCTCTCTTATTGTAAATCAGAGGAATTACCCTTTTCCAGAATAGTAGTCTACAAGAAGGTGATTAGAACAATCCAAAGCTAGAATTGATCAATTTCAGTATCACAGCTTGGATATACGGATCATTAATTTGTGAGTATAGCAGAAATTTTAACTTGATACATCAAAATCACATGTGCGTTCAAAATACAGATTGCTCCTTTAAAAGTTCGATTACAAAGAGGGACTTGCATTTATATTTTAATGCCTAGAAATGTTTTGTGAAAACCTTTCTCATTTTGTTAATGTCATGTTAATTAAATTGGTACCTAACATACTAGGGGTCTAAACTGTCGTCCTGGTAGGTACTGTTGCTGTGTGCAGCTATTTCAAAAACACACTAAAACATTGTTATAAGATTTGTTGTAGGAAGAATATGGACAGTGTGACTTTCTTAAGCAAATCCAGTCTTGCTGAAAGAATGTTCCATCACAAAGGACTAAATACAGATATGCTTTCTTGGATTCCAGGGGATGAACAATGAAAGTGGTAAAACGATATTTTGGATGGAAAAAAATATGAAGCACAAGGATACCCGTGTAGAAACGAAAAACGTTAGCCTGTTGTCGTCGGAATGAAATAGTTATGAAAAAGACTAATTTTTCCATGACTGTTTTTTGAAATTTGGAGGAGGGGATCGTTGTGCACTACCTTAAATAAATTTATAGATCTCGCCTGAAATAAGATTTTTTCATCACTCATCAGTTGCGGAAAATTTGTCGTGTTTAAATGTGTAATTAAGTTGTAGATTCCTATTTCGTCAAAAATATAGATACTTATATATATATCCTTACAAACTTGGTATGTGAGAGAGGCTTTCTCACTGTGCCAAAACTACGAGTGTGATTTCGTCCGACGACCATGGTCTCAATAGGGAAAACATGTCGTCGTCGTCGCCGTCGTAGTAGTAGTAGTAATTTTTATCACTATCAATGCAGATTGAACCTTGGTTGGATGATATTGATAATACCTTTATTACATCTTGCGGTCGCAAATGACATACCATTTGTTTGTCATGTTTGCGGTGAGGGTCAACGAGTCACACGTCCCTATGGTGTGGTCACACTTCCAAATCAGGTATGTACAGCATGCATAGATCACCGTATTTATGATTTCTTCGATTGTTGAGTGACTAATCACTGCATATTCTCCTACTCAGCCATCAAGTTTTTTCTGTAGCAGCATTGAAAAAGCTGGATACCACGGCGATATTGATATCAGCTCCTGTCGATTGTTACCTTATCTCCTTCAAGATATTTGTCAATGTGCATCGACATCAATCTCAAAGTATTCCTTACGGTCTGAGTTGATCACAGAGCGACAAGTCTCTCCTGTAGCTCCACCTTCATCGTCATCATCGCCAGTCACTACAACCCCACAAGCAACAATTGTTCTAACGGATGCTCCAACCAAGTTTTTGTGTTCTGTTTGCGGGGATGGATTGACTATCTCGTTACCCAACGAAATATTTGAGTTTGTTGGACAACCAACTGTGACGTGTTCTGAGTTACAAATTGCTGGACAAACTGGATACCTCACCTCCAATCAATGTTTAGCATTGCCTCAAATTATTAAGAATACTTGTGGTTGTATATCCATAAATTCTGAAGAAAATAACCAATCACTGAATCCTCAGGCTTCAACCTCTAATAGCCCCTTAACAATGACTACAAACGTAACTTCTTCTCCAATATCTACTATTCCATCCATGTAAGTACTCAGAAAAAACAATCCATCATCAACGTGCATCAACTAATCGTATCGAATCCGTACACATCATGCTTTCGCTAATAAATACACTCTCCAGGGATACAGCAGTCCCAACGAATGATATTGGCACATATTCCAAATTTCCAAGCAATATCCCCTCTGACAATCCATCCTTATTACCGTCTGATGTTCCTTCGGATACACCTTCATATTACGCTTCTGATATTTCATCCGACACGATTTCTGACGTCCCTTCCGATTTTCCATCGGATATCCCATCCTATAATGCAAATCTTCCTCCAGCTGCTTCACCTACTTGTCCTGATGTTCCCTTAGATGGATGTTCTATTTGTGGAGAGAACATGTGTGTAGGTAATCCAAATGGATTAGTTGTCATTCCAGATCAACCACCTGTTCCATGTAGTCTTTTGGAGGAAGCTGGATATCGTGGTCAATTAACCTCATCACAGTGTCGAATCCTCCCTTTTACGGTACGATCCAATTGCATGTGTGGTAATCAGCACTTTCCAACATTGTCTCCCGTGGTTGCACCCTATTTGCAACCGATGGAAACAAATTTTCCATCTGTACAATCCAATGAGATGACCGGATTGCCAACTGCTTCATCCGTACCTTCCTACCAGCCATCTTTCTCACTCTCAACACCGTCACCCTCTGATCCACCAACCAATGTACAACCTACACCGTCACCATCTGATTCACCAACCAATGTCCAACCTACACCGTCACCATCCGATCCACCAACCAATGTACAACCTACACCGTCACCATCTGATTCACCAACCAATGTACAACCTACTCCGTCACCATCTGATTCACCATCCAACGTACAAACTACTCCATCTCCAACGCAAATCGATAGTGAAGATGAATCACCTATTCTGGAAACGCCTATTTACTATCCAGAATCTTTCTCTTACTTTTATTACTCGGAAGGTAAAGGTGGAAAAAAAGATGGCAAGGGAGGGAAAAAGGAAATGTTTCAGGAACAACGGGGTGGGGGGAAGAAACGTGGCAAACGCGGGAAGAAGAGTCGAACCTAGGCCACATTCCGAGGCAGATTTTTACAGAAGAAAGACCTCACTAACTATCTTCATTCCGTAGATGCGAATATCCAACCAAATCAACAACTATGAAAATCCAACTTTCTATCAAGTGTGGTAGTGGGGAAAAAATAGGATTACACTTGATAATTGAAAACAAGAATCGCTAATTTCAATAGTTTTGGAAAATTCTGCTGGATTACATGATTGGAGGGGAAATTGAGTTACTGGACGATTGATTGACAAGCACATGGAAAAAGTGAAAATTATCTCATTACATCCTTCAGTCACTCAACATTTCTATCCATTATACGATTTTCTTGCTCAATCCAGTAAATAAGGAATCAGGTGGAATACTCGGGAAGCAAGAGCAAGGACATCACAAACCCTCCGATTGCAAATTTGAAGAACGAATCATTGAAAGGAATAACAAGATACAGTTTACTCAAATGAGTATTGAACAGAATTATTGCCATTCAATTGTAAAATTGGAACATGCATCAAAAGAAAGAAATGTCAAAAGAAATTGCTATATGACCAAAATTAGCACCATACATAGAGTTCGCGCTGATACTACTTTGATGCATTGTGATACATACAATGTCAATAACACTTAGCTATATCTTTAGATGAGTATGGTTGCAACTGAGAAGTAATTTTCACTGTAGAAAAATTTATATATTTATTGAAGGAGATGTATGTAGTATTGGACGATGACACTTAAGGGAGAATACAATTTGTGCAGAAAAATTGCGCAACCTGAAGTTGAATGCGCTTTTTATCATAACTGTCTAGTACAGATGTGACATTAACTTACGTTTCATTTGCATTTATGGTAACAGTGAACAGTACCATGACAAAGTGAAATAAATTGAAATTAATCTCAATAAATAAGAAACGTATACTTGAAAATTCACCAAATGCATATATTTTGGAATGAATAGTAAAAATGAAATCACAACTTGAACCAGACCCTACTCAGCACCTTGACTTTATGCCAAGATATTGATAAGGATTCGATGCAAAAAAGTTACCAAGATTCATCGAAAAGGGATCAGATTCTTTTATCTAAAAAAGGCTAATGTCTTTTTTCATGGTGCTTAATTTAGAGAATGAAATATAATATGTTAGCATCCCCAATCTATAACAACAATAAAAAGGCATTCATAGGCTCTCTTCTACATGAAGTCTAGTAAACAAGATTCGATGCACAATCACGAGGAATGTGACTTAGAAAGCCTTCCTGGAAAGCAAAATGCATCAATGATCATTGAACTTTGCAGTCTTCCCTTGAATGCTTTACTCATCAAACCTCTGCTCTAAACAAATTTTCTAGTTTAAGGTTGGGCTCAACAATTTGAGAGCAACATCAAGTCTAAGCTCATGGAGGTAACTTTAGTGGTGAATCCCGATAAACATTTCATACGAAGTTAAATCAGTAACAACACCATTATCCAGCAATTACAAGCAATCTAATGCCCTATCTATCTATAATTGTTAGCATTATGTTCAATAGCCAGGCATTCAGGAAGGGCAATTGAAAGAAGACACTACTCAATCTACACCATCACAATTTCAGTTAAAATTATTTGCAGTCCTCATTTATTCACATACATGATATAACACTGGTCTTGATATATGGTACAGTCTACGTTATTTTGAAATACGACAATGTTGAGGCTTATGAAAAACTAAAGTTCAAGGCTATCACGACTATATTCCTATTACGGGCGTAGCAAATAAAAGGAATCGAAATTGGAACTTTACAGCTCATTTGAGATTCCATTGCCTAGGGGAACCCTGGCTGAGTATGCGATTTTATATGATTGAAATAATCCTATAAACATCTTGTCAAGAATGCTTTTGGAATACGTGGAGCCACCTCCCGACAATAATGTTGGGACATAGTAAGTTTCTGGAGATATTGTCAATTCAACTCTTATGGGATCACGTCATTTGTAAAAAAGTGCACAGAACTCTTCGTAAATCCTGCATTTGGTATTTTTGACAATGCAGTCTCCACTAAATTCCAAGATGTGTTGTCATGTGTCCCAGAGATGGTCATAACTTCAAGATCATCTTCAAAATACTGTTACATTGAACTGAACCACACAAGGGGGAAAAATTGATTTCCTCATCATTTTCAAGGTCAGCAAGTTGAGTATTGTCCACATCCTCAATGGTTAATCTGCAATATGGATCCAAAGCATTTCAGGAGAGCTTCTACGAGATCCATCATCAGAAATGACCTCAATAGAAGCGTTTGTGATGCCATCAGTATTTAACGTCAAATCAATATTTCCAATCCTAGCAGAACTTCCTGTTCTATATTCACAATTAGAAGTTAACACTTTGTGATTATGCTAAACACATCAAATTAATTTAGAAAAGATTGATTCAAGATTTTAAATTATGTACCAACATTTGAAAACGTTCATTGTGGCTAATACATGCCAACATAGATGATGAAGTTATCAGCTATAATAGCACATCTAAACAAAACAACTGAAAAGAATAATGGCTATTGCTTTTTCTTACAAGTTTCAGATGATAGTAGTCAAAGATCTCTAAAATTTAGGTAATAGTAAATCACATGTGTTTCATAAAGTTTTACATGATATAAATATTTCCTCCTAAACAAGAGAAGTCAAAAGATTTTTGCCTAGCCAGAATAACCTTCAATGACAATTGATCCTAAATAATAGGCTGACCTAAAAGAATATTGTGATACTAAAAAATGGACAGACAAGATTCCGCACTTGTACGATAAAAAAAGAAGACTCGTTTTTCATAACTTCATAAGATAGAACATACTTTCTCTTCTTTTAATCTCAGCTGCATTGTGATCACAGCACTTTTAGTGTGCTGATAATAAGAACAACTACCAGCTAAAGAAAATTCGGCAGAATTCCTTTTTCTGACTAAAGTTTATTTGGTGTTCAGTTGCAAGCATGTCTTTGGGCTAAGTTCATTTACCGCGGATCACCCGTGACGGTAATCCTCCCATTCCGTTTGTTCCTATGGTGAAGAAGAGATAAAGGGTCAGGGGTTAGGTTGACTAGACCGAAACAATTAAGCTTGCGTTTTTTCTGGATAATCCCGCATCAAATACCAGCTTCCCCATCTTGTATTTAAGGACAGTCATGTTGAAAACAGGATCAAGCGGCTCACGGGTTACTGGGAAATTGAGAGACTTATACCAATGAGGGAACATGTGGAGATCTGCACTTTTGTTTTTTCTTTAAGAAATTACAAGTGTACTCGCATTCCAATGGGTATTGAAATTGCACCTGATTTATTTCAACAAATTATGTCTGAACTTATGCATAATTTGGAATACGTGAGGACTTACTTAGATGCCTTAGAGATCCAATGTAAAGAGACTTCATGGAATTTCTACTGAAGCTGTAAATGGTTGTTGCCAGACTTTCTGCAGGAGGAATGAAAAATAATGAGAAATCTAAACTCCTTCTAGATGAAAATTAAGGTCTTAGGATATTGATTTCCATACAGAGGGATCCAACCAGTAAACAAGTGAATGGAGACAATTTTCAATATTAAACCACTTACAACTAGGAAAGAGCTTTGTGAATTCATTGGCATTGTCAACTACACGCTCAGCATACTACACGTTATTTTCCACAAGCAAATGTGATAATTGAAAGAGTGAATGAAATGGATAATGATATGCTCGGCGTTTTGATATAGAAAATGAAGAATTAGGATTTTTCAAACTTGCTCCTGTAGCTTCTCTATTCAACACATGCAATAAGGCTCTGAAGATCATCGACTATAAATACGGACTATTTCCTGAACCCAGTCATATTCCGTAGAGCATTTTGTATTCTTAAAAAACTCTTCCTGTTGTTAATCAGCAATTTTGACAGAATGTCTCGTATGTTTAAGTAAGTGCTATGGAGATTATCAGTATTATGGTGAACTTTGAAGGATTTACTAACCTTGGGCAGAATCCAAAAATAGTTTGACTTTTTCATTCATTTGTCAACAATTTTCTTGACCAATGCCGGCAAAGAGAACAACGAGGGCAGGGAAACAGTCAAACCACAATAATGAAAAAGGAAAGTCATAGGAATTCTGGACTTACTTGTTTCCAGAGTCGTAAGGGTATAAACATTGTGAATACTGTGTCTTCACCACAACGAAATTAGAAGGCGCTGAAGACACAAGGTATGGAAAGGAAATAGGAAATCTCAGATTAATTTTGATATGATGAGCGTAAGTGGAGGAAAACAAACTAAACTTGTTAACTGCTCAGTCGATTCATAGGGACTCAAACTCTATAAAAAAGGCAGTTATAGGAGCGTAATTCTGAAGAAGTACAAGTTACGATTATGCATACGCAAAAGAATTACAGGAGCGCGTTGGAATTCATACACAGTTACAGTTAGAAATGTACAAAAAGAAAAATACTGGAACTGAATGTAAGTCTTTTATAACATCAATCTTCTATCTTACCTGGGGAGGATGGTAAGCAATATAACATATCATTCTAGAGTAGATGTTGTAAGTTTTGCCCTAGCAATGCTGAAGACTTAAACCATTTTCTTGCAAAAGACTAGATCCATATAAGATGAAAAAATAAAGTATCACTTAGAGCTGTCATATAGCCAGAAGTCTCACAAACGTATAGGGATTCAAACAGAGAGAATTAATGAAGGAGTGAGAATTGATGGAGTTGCTTAAACTTTTCAGTAGAGGCATTCCACAATACAATTAAATTAAATGAGTACTAAGAAGCAGGTATATGCCGCATGCATTACATTGTTTGTTCACAATTTTTTTATGGAGCAATTATTTTTATAGAAATGAGATTTCCTACATCTAAAAGATCTGGAAGGAGACTCTCCTCAAAGTCAGTGCCTCAGTAAAGCATTCTTTGGCATTCACTGAACTTACCAGGATTTTAGCCTAGAAGATTTCAGAAAGTTAAACATCTGTGAGAATCAGCTAAAAAGTATTCAAACATCCCCTAGATGAGCGAATTTGATCAGCAATGCAAGTTTAGTTTCTATAGACTTCAAAAGCATTACATCAAACTCATGCAGCTTTGCAAGATAGAAATGTAACTTTGTTGACTTGTCACCATATAGCATGTTTAAGACATCATGAATATCACAGTTCTGTACCCGGAGAGTGGTCAAGATGATATCTCTTTCAGTTCGGAATTTTCATGTGTATATTGCCTTTCACCTTTGAAGTTTGTAATTACGAGGAGAAACTGAACTTTACAAAATCTGCATTATGAAGCATTTCTTATTATTGCACCACATTTACTATCGAAAAAAGCAGACGGTTAAAACGGTTGCTTCCAAATGAGTAGATCAGCGAATTTGCGACATGCTTTCATTTTCTAAAATTTCATGTACTTGCGTTTTGGACAGGAGACTCTTTTTGTTTACCTGTTACCTAAAAATGTTTCGTTGTCTATTTGCATTGCAAGATAGGGTATGTAAGTATAATGTAAAATGAATAATTTAGTTTTCATGAGTTTCGCCATGTTTTCAGAATTTTTGAAGTATTGAATTGATTATAGGGTATTTTAATATGCCGCAAATAAAGTAGACCAAAAGACTGTGCTGCTCCAATTTCTGGAATCTTTGCTGGGCTTCCCAATTGATTATTATTCTTCATTGAAACTAAGGCACAATGGGCCAGGGTTATGTGCAGAGAGTAGCCGATGAGAACACATTGTTTCTTAAAGACAATCTCGATTTTCCGTGAATTTGAGTTTAAAACCGTTAATGACATGTCTGGTAAGACCTATTGGAATTTAAACAATTTGCCACCCATCTTTCTTTCAATGTCCATTTCGAGTCAAGTTAATTTATATGGGAAAATGGAAATTTTACTTTCGTTATATTACCCCAACGTTATTAAGTGAATTATTGTGTCAGTGCTGTCGTATGTCTTTGACGTTAAGTAATATCGGGGAGACTATAAAATCACTTTTCCTTCTTTCAATGACCAACCTGGCGATCGTGATTGAGAAACTTCCTTCGGTCTGACGGAAATATGGAATACAATTTTTTTTAATTTTTCCAATCCAACAATGAATGCAGTAAAGAAAAGTAAGCGCCAGACCCAGTTTTCGATGTTGAGAAACTCCTCTCATCCTGACGCGCTATCAATAGATTCACCGAATCCTTCAAAAGGCTCGTTTTTAAGTCGAAATGAATTTGATACGTCGTCACCAAACACTGTTTTGAAACTATCGGGTGAATTGTATGCACCCTCTCGTCTTAAACGTGTGACATTCTCTTCAGACGTAGTACTGAAGACGGCGCCAACATCTCAACGATTGCAAAAGATTTGTCTTAAGGATTTAGATCATGGAGTTTCCATGTGTCGTGCTGCATCGATTCCAGATCCAGACAATTTCCCAATCACAATTACGAAACCTAAATCTCTGAAGTCAACAGAAATGTTGAAGCGGAGGCTTCGTAAAATTGAGAGAGAATACGTCGAAGCTGCGTTTGAAGTCGAAGTTGGAGCTAACGATGTAAGAGAACTTGCCTCTGAAAACGAGCAATTACGAAGCATATTGATTCAAGAAGAAATGACGCAATTGGGATGTATCAAATTACAAAACGCTATCGAAGAAATAGAAGGCAGAATTCGGAGATATTCACTGAAAACATCAAAACTGAAGAAAGAAATCAAGTTTTATAATTCAGAGTCGGCAAAACTGCTCAATCACCTTCAATGTTTGAACACAAACATGAACCAGATATCGGAGAACCAAGAAACATCCTCTGCAGAATCAAACTAGGAAAGTTGATTCGTGTAAGCTGTAAATTACCCTTCATGTACAAATCGGCAAGAAGTATAATATCTAATTTTTCCAAAGATTGAACTACTAGAAAATGCATTATGAAATAGACTGTTACTTTGCTTTTCTTCAGTTCGTGCAATTCAAGCCTTAGAACTAGGAGAATAGACTTCAGTTAACGCGTCTATGTTTGCCATGGATCATCTACTTAGTCAAATATAGTATATTTTATTTCGTCTTTTTCTGTCAACTTTTTGCAAAATCATCGTTTATAGGCATACCATGAAAGGAAAAATTCTATTGAGAAGACAAAACATATTGATTATATCAACTGGCTATAACTGCAGTGTGTATGTGAATAGTGAGGTGAGAGCAAAATTGGCGCTATGCATCACCTGCTTGTATATCCAAAAGACAATCATTCAATAAACTTGATTATTCTAAGTCAAGTTGACTTACCTTAGTCTATATAAAAAGGATAATACTTTATTTGAGCATGCTGTAGGACAAGTAAATGTCACTCACCTCCCACTCTTTATAGGGTGTACACCTTGCATTTGTATTGCGCACGTTTTATTGTGGTGATGTGGATAAGTTTATAGCATATTAGGATTGTTCCTTTGTCTGTAGAATCAAATGATGCTAGATGTGATGAGCATGAAGTATTTCTATCAAGCAACTGCTTTATTTGATTTATCGATTAACTTATGCCTGTCAAAAACTTTGGAAAAATCATTTGTTCAGGATTATATCTTGGTGAAGATAATTCTTGGGCTGCTTGACTGAGCTAAAGTTATTGATTCGTGAAGGCACAGGAAAACTAAGCCATGAGATTCCTAATTGTTTTTCTATTAGTGTGTTCAAAATTAATGCGTGCAACGCATATCAAATGACTTTTGGACTTCAGGGAATGTTGTTGAAGCTCCTAGCAAAAATATATCAATCCTATTTCAGGATTCCGTTGTGGTTAATTGTTTAGCATAATTAAAATGATTGCACAACTTTTCTTCATGTTCTGGCTAAGGTGTATGAGAAATAAGTGATGGTATTGTAGTCTAGAGAGGAAAATATCAGCGATTCAAGGAGATTATTTCTTAGAATGATAATTGTGACAATTAGTGATAGCCACTGCTCTGCAAACGTGTACCTGTCTTCCCAGCAAAGTTAATTTGTTATTTTTTAATACTATCAACTAATAAATTTGAATGATGACTTCTCTTGAATGAGCAGCAAAATGGGTGCATGCCATAGAGATGCCTGGGACCTGTGCAACTAGGGAAGCAACCCATAGTGGTCAGTTTGGAACCATCCAATGTTCATTCTGTTTATTTTTCCACTATGAATTTTAATGTTTTGGACTACAAATCTAGTAGTTGAAGGTAAAACACGAACACTTAAAATTAGAAATTTTTGAATAACATCTCGATGCAAAGCGTTAGTTCGGAAAGCATACTTTGTCCATGATACTAGTCTTTTACCTTTCCTTGCTCAAGGAACGAAAGCAACATGGCTGGAATTATGCCTTCAAGGACATTTTTTGATCCAAAGATCATGTCATGATCTTTGGTTTGGACTTCTAAGCATTCAGAAAAAGTCAGATCCTACCCCATTCAAGATATTGAAAGTCCACTTGACACTGCTCCCTAACCCCTTAATGATTCAGTTGTTCATTACTCTATCATTTGGTATGATACAGTCAGCACTTTGCGAGAATTGAGATGGAAAAAATATGTCCTTTTTTTTGAAAAACTACGAGTAGCACTGCACGTCTCCACATATTGGTAAAAAATAACATCTCTTGAATTAATCTCTTTTCTAGAGTAATTTTTAACTATAATCTTAAAGTAGCATCTTCTAGGATTGTAAAAAATAGTGCATTTGCCCCAAGATTGAACTTTAGGGCTTTTAATTTGGAATTAATTCTCATTTTTTCTATTTTTTAGTAACAGGAAATTGATCCTTTTGGATTGACCCAGATCTTGAAATCTTTAACTTTCCTAAGTATCCCTGGATGGTGACCAGTATATAATCTCAGTTTTTAGTTTATTAAGGCTATTTCTTTCTCTCATTGCTTATAGAGAGATTTAATTGTAAGTTGTTTATACCTTTTCATTTAATCCGAACTGGGCTTAAGAGCCACATATTGATGTTTATGACTTACCTTTTTCAAAGCTCTGTCATTTTGTAATACTTCAATTGTTGGTTGACTTCGCCCGCATTGACAAAGACAACAATGAGAGGGTGAGTAACTATTGCTGATTGATTGTGTCTATGGAACAATTTCAAGCCAGATCTAAATATTAGCCAACGATCTTCCCTAGCTTGTTGGTATATGTCAAGCTCTTTACCTGTGACCGACCAACATGCAATATACTTGTACGTTTTTGAATATTCATTATTTGCTTTGAGTCAGGAATGAGGTTTTGATCGATTGTAATGTTCAAAATGTTGGATTCCATTTAGGATCATTCTAGAACTGTTTGTTATTTTGAATTTGTAACTGCCTGAAGATATTGCATCACAATGGAAGATGCATTTTAGTGTTTGGATACTAAGGAGTAATTGAAATCCCTTTCACGAAGGTGAATTTGTCACCCATTGGAATCAAAAATGATATGAATTCATTTTTGGTCGCTTGTCATGCTTATTTATTTCAATGGGCAAGTACCTTTATGATGTCAGCTGCCTTGGTGCATTAATACAAGGACGTATTACTGTTCTGTTAGAATCCTTTTAATTGCATGTGAATATACATTTTATAGAAAAAATTTGTTCACTTGTTTGGTGTTAGATGGTACCCTACCTTGGTATCATTGGGTGTGATGATGCATGGGCTGTGTTCATCCTTTCACACTGGTATCCTAGGGACATGAGGTCCAGGCAATTTATGCTGTGACTATTGGCTGCGTGCCATTATCATCTTAAGAAGTCTGTAACGATGCCATTCCTAATTGTGTAAGAAGATGTATGTTCTTTCTAGGGTTCTAAAATAGTGTGTACGTTGTAAAACTAATTGTCGTTAAATGATATCTTTTCCGATATCATCGTGCAACAAACCCCAGTTGACTTGTAGTCTATGAATCAATACATATTTAGACTCGATCACATGCTATTTGAAAGGATCATCATTCTCGGAAATAAGAAAGGAAGGCCTTATTTCTTCTTTCTTTGTTTTGTTAATATAAACTATTCGCTAATCTTTGCACATATATGTGCTGATTTGCCAGTACGAATTCCATACTGTTAGCTGCAAGTGCTAAGCTTGGCCTTGTATTTTCATGAGGTTTGGCTTCATGGAACATTTGATGTTTGAATAAACGTTATTTTTTTATGGCTGTAGTATCTTCGTTATTGCATGTTCAACAGGCTGTAAAATAAGGATTACAATGGCCCTGATATTGTTATGCTGAATGCACAGTGAATGAAATTCACTTATCAATATCGTACCCATTCGGAAAGTTGAAAACAGGTTTTCTGGATTCAGCATAATTTCCCTGAAGTATTTCACAAGTTCCTAATTCACTTGACATGTTTATGATCTCCATTTTTGCATTGTTACAGCATCAAATTCATCAATTGGAGGACGAGGTTTATCTTCATCAAGATCATGACCAGCAGTCCTAAGATAGTTATTCCGTATGATTTTTTATCATACTGATGAGGAAAACCCGATGCTAGGTTTCTAAAGAAATGACTTTAGCCTATCAGTATCCTAACCTAGAGAGACATCGCATACCCAATTTGCGTGGCCATTCAACAGTTAGAAGGCCTAATGTTTTCTATTAAGACCTTCCTTTATAGGGCAATAAAGCTTCGACAACAAATATGACTGTCGTGTCCAAATATTCTTCATTCTTTCACTTTTTAATAGCAGGAAGACATCTCCATAACTTGGGAAGATGATTTCATGTTATTCAACAAGAGCACTGGCAATCCGTTGAAAACGTTTTTTCAATCCAATAAATAGGATTTTTATTTCAAACCCCTAAATCCTTAAATTGAATGCTTGTATAAAAAATCTTGCAGGGGATTGCTTACATATGGGATAAATAATTAGTGTACTAAAATCTACTTATTCGTGAAAAACGTATTAGAGCGAATTCACTAAAATAAAGTAATGAATTTTGTTCATGCTCCCTTATGTAAAGGAGTATTCACTACGAAATTGATAAAACCCTATGGATTGGTATGTTGACCTTAAATAGTATATTTGTGTGCCCATAGAATGGACCTTTTTTCCGCTCTGCTTCTAATTGCTAAGCAAAGGGCTGATTTAGGTTTATTGCCGTCTCAAGTCGATGGGCATGACCTTCGATTTTTTTCTAATTCATAAATTCCAACACTCTTATGCTGTGATCACAATGCTCTATGCAAGAATTAAGATAGAAAAATTAAGTCCTATGTTAAATGTCAAATATCTCTTGACTGCTCTTTATTTAGAGCTAAACATATTAATGTTAAAAATGTTTGTGAGACACATGTGATTTTTTTATCGCCTCAATTTTAGAGACCTTTGATTAATATCATCTAAAATTTGTGAACGGAAAAAATAACAGATATTATTATTGCCATTGGTTGTTTTAGATGTGCTAGTATATCTGATATCTTTATGATCTATATTAGCATGTACTAGCATCGTTGGACGTCCCCAAATGTTGGTACAAAATAACATCTCTTGCATTAATCTCTTTTCTAGAATAATTCGGTGTGCTTAACAATAGTCTTAAAGTATCATCATCTAGGATTGTAGAATATAGTATACAGTCAACTAGACTGCCAATTTTCTTTTTCATTTTGCGAAGCCAAAAATGCAAGGAGAATAAATGTAATTTTGGTAGTTGGGACCAAGTCTATTGACAATGATGAGTACACACCAAGCCTTCCACTCACCAGGGAAAAAATAGGTTGAAAAGGTGCGTTTTGCTCATCATTAATATATTTTTGGTCCAAGTGAATGTGTGTATTTCGAAAGTTGCATTACATTTCCAGGTTATTGAAGACAAATTGTTTCGTGTCATCAATTATTTCAATCATTTGGAATTGAATGAATTCTTCCTTTCCTTTTTCTACTCCATTTCATGAGACAATTAAATTTGAGTTGCAATTAGACCCTCTTCATAAATTTCAATCAGTTCCATTGTGCCAACAGGGATTTACTCCTGCTTTTATTTCATAGGCATTTCATTTTTCCTGGTAGTTCCTCGGAATTTGTCGGTGATACTGGTATGTTTTCAACATGCAACTGTACCTTTTACAAGAACCATTGGGATTCGGGATAACTATTTCCAAGTGGCGATAACTTTGAAATCAAGTTGGTTGACGTACAGAGCGTTCAATGTTCAACTTAAAAGTACGAAAGGTTGAAGAGAAAAAAAAGGTTATCATTTTCTTCTCCATCCAGCATGAAATTTTCTTCCTCCGCAATCGGCCTTTTAAGTCTTTTCTTGGCTTCAAGTGATATCAGTTCGATAAGTGCCTTTCAACTAGTTGCACCTAATGGAGGAGTACGATCATCCAAGGTTTCTAACCTTTACGGAAGCAGCAGCAGCCGCAGCGGCGTAGCGACGCCTACGTCCGAGTCTGTGTCAGGAAGTACTACCAAGGATGGTAATACAAAGGATCCATTATTGATCCGTGCTGCTCGAGGAGAAACAGTTGAGAGGACACCCGTTTGGATGATGCGCCAAGCTGGTCGTCACATCAAGGAATATCGAGATTTGTGTAAACAATATCCGACATTTCGTCAACGATCCGAAATCCCAGAGGTCGCAGTAGAAGTTTCTTTACAGCCATGGAGAAACTATCAGACTGATGGGTGTATTCTTTTTTCTGATATTTTAACACCACTTCCGGGGATGGGATTAGAATTTACAATTGATGAAAAGAAGGGGCCTATAATGGAACCTATTCGGTCCTATGAAGATGCCAAAAAGGTAAGGTTTTCACAATGGTTGTTTCCTTTGTTGAACGTTTTATTGGTTTCATTTTTAAGACAACGTATTACTACATCCTTTGTATGTACTCACTCTCTCAATCCTCAACCTTACAATCAAGATTCACATGATTGATCCATCTACAGCAGCACCTTTTGTTGCCGAAGCTCTCCGCACGCTTCGTCAAGAAGTCACTCCCGAGACTGCAGTTTTGGGATTTGTTGGTTGTCCCTATACATTGGCCACTTACCTTGTAGAGGGGAAAACTTCCAAGGAGTATTTGGAGATCAAGAAGATGGCCTTTAATGAACCAGCTCTCCTGCATCAAATACTCAAATCCCTTGCTGACTCCATTGCAGAATACGCTCTCTTCCAGATTGAGAATGGAGCACAATTGATTCAAATTTTTGATTCTTGGGCTGGGCATTTGAGTGCTCGTGATTATGACGAATTTGCAGCACCATACCAAAAGATTATTCTCGATAAGGTAAGCATCACTTTCCACGTGATCCTTTTGACTGATCCAAGGCCAAATATTCCAACTCACACATTACTGTGCATTGATCTTTTCTCCCAATTACCACTGAATTTACTATGAATCTAGATCAAGGAAACACATCCAGAAATCCCCACGGTTGTATACATCAAACACTCTGGAGCACTTTTGGAACGCATGGCTGCCACAGGAGTGGATGTAGTGTCTCTGGATTGGACGGTCGATATGGCCGAGGGTCGTGCCCGAATAGCCGCGAGTCGTGCAGCACACGGACTTTCCGGCCCCGGTGGAGTCCAGGGAAATTTGGATCCAGGTATCCTCTATGCCAGTCATGATGTCATCCGAGAACGAACGGAGGAGATCCTCCGAAAGGCAGGTCCAACCGGCCACGTTATGAATTTAGGTCATGGCATTGAAGCAACGACACCTGAGGAGAATGCACTTTGCTTCATTGAAACGGTACGAAACTTCCGTCATGCAAAGTAGGTATAAATGAAAGAGAGTCTTTTGAAATTTAGAAAATACTATGTGAAAGCTTAAAATTTCAGTCAACAACAATTTGTTATTCTTATCACGTTTTATTTGTAGATAACTTTGTCAATGTTCAGTGTTCATGTTCCGCAATGATTGCCTCCCTAAACTCTTTATGCATGTGACTTTAAGCAAGAGCTACGTTTTTCCAGGTTTAGCTAGAGTGATACGCTAGGATAAAACCACGTTGACAGGGACTGCTCTACATTAATTTTTCTATACTTGAAGCATTGTTAAATTCATGTTTAAATGCTCCTATTCTCCACCCAATAGGGTGCATATTTTTGAGGAGTCGTTTCAATGTTTTGCGTTGTTTTAGTACATAGTTGTGCTAAATTTGGGTAAACATCAGAAAGTCTCAAGAGCATTCATGAGTCTAGAAGAATTAATTATATGTAGAATGATATCAGTTGTCTTTACTATAGCTGTTCCTTCAAATTTGTTCTTTGCTTTCAGGGTGTAATCTCCGTTTTCACAGTAACCTTGTAACCCCTGTGATGAAAACGTCATTCCAGGATATCGCCAAAATTGAAAGTCCCCCTTATGCATTAAATGAATTACGTGAAGGGAAAATTACCACATTTCTCTTTCGAAGAATCGATAGGAATCAAGCCATGTTCCGCAGTTTCCGTAGGAAATCCAAGTCCTTGATTGAATCAACATCTACTTGTAATGAGGACGTCGTCAATGAACCAGTAATTGAAGTATCGACACAGGAGGAAGGTTCAGGATTCGAAACTCTTTGGAAGGAAAAGCAAGGTGCAGCAAGTACAAAGCAGGAACAATCGACGTTACCACAAGTATCCAAGATTCCATTGAATCGTCATCGACGTCCTCCAGTGTACGAGGAAGCCACTGCCATGTTGGCTGGGTCTCTGTTGATATATTGGATAGCAGAGTTACGAGATATGGCACGAGAGGGGGAAATCGATAAGAAGCTATTGGAACCTCCAATCAATACAGAACAAGTGCTTGAGTCCATACAAGTTAATCGAGAAGCTCTCGAAAAGAGAGCGTTGAACCATGAGGATCTTAAATTGAGATTGGATGCCATTTCTTCAACTATCAATAGCAATCACAAGGATAATGATGATGACTATAGTTTCCTTCAAAGAATACAGTTAGCGTTATCGCTATCTAGAAAGGACGATTCTGCTTCCTCAAGAAACTATAAAACCACTGTGACTCATTTTATGGATTCCAAAGGTAAATATAACCCTGAATATCTCTATCTCCTACGCTTGTATTGACATAAACATCGAATCTCTCACTCCCCCCCCCCCCCCCCCTCCCTCTCCATCCTTTTCGTTGACAGCGCATGAAGAGATTGTCCATGCGATTATTGTGAATGAAGCCTTGCGTCGTATCACAGTGATTTTCCGTGGATCTGTCACACAAAAAGATTTTCAGCAAGATGCCAAGTGTGCTCAAACCAAAATGGATATGCCTATCCCAGCATTACAAGAGGCTGGGGACGTAACAAGTATACGTATCCATTCTGGATTTCACGGTAGGTAAACATGACATGTATCTGTTGTATTAATATATCTCTTTGTCATTGAAAAAAGAAGTGTCCGTAATCCAGAACTCACCTTCATATTGCAGAATATTTATTTCGCACTAATAAGGAGACAGGTGAAACTCGATTCAACGAAATTTTGAGAGATGTCAAAGAACTACTTCAAGAATATCCTGGATTTAATCTGTACACTTGTGGCCATTCCCTTGGTGGTGCACTTTGTACTTTGTTTGGATTCTTTGCAGCAGCTGATGATGAACTTTACACGCTCCTTCAGGATACTCCAGTCATTGTGTACAGTATCGCAAGTCCTTATGTAGGAAATTGGAAATTCCGCTTTGCCTTTCAATACCTTGAACGTCAAAAGCGGCTACAGCATGTACGAATTGCTAATTTGGAGGACATGGTAACGCTCTTGCCATTTGCAACTCCCAGCCTTGCGGTGCTGTCACCCGCACTCACTTTATTCAGAGGCAGCGCCGGAAATCTGTATAAGCACACGGGCATTCGATTACAAATGACGAAACAACACATTTGCACTATTTCCTACCCGAAAGATCAAGATGCAACCACGGATGAAGAGAAAATTAAAGAGATACAAGATGCCATGAACTCTGGAAAGTCTCTTACTCAATCTGTTTATCATCTGTTTCGTAAGGATGTAGATCGGATCGTCATGTACCACTCGTGTGAAGAGTATGAGACGAGATTGGAAAAGTGTAAAAGTGAATTGATGAAAGTTACCTTGGACGAGTTATATTCCAATAAAGATATAGTGGGCGACGTACTAGACCATGATTATGTTCCCAGGACACAGCCCAGCAGTTACGAGCGTACCAAAATGGTTCTTAAGTATTGGAAGAACACTCAATCAAGCTCGGATAACGCTCTTGTAGCGAATTAGCTCTCGAGTTACCTTCATTGCCGTAGAGACAATAACCTATTTACACAGTAAATCTATTGGAATCTTTGATAAGTGATTTCCTTACTTTGATGGCATTAATCTATACAGATATACCACTTAACTTGTTTACACCCATATTCTAGGCTCAGCCTTGTCAAAATCTTCAAACTGCTGCTCAATACCATTTGTCATTTACAACATTAGAGTTCTTCCAATATTGATTAATTTGAAGAAAGTTCTCATCAGTGTTCCGGATGATATAGAGTCGCATATCATTCTATTCATGATTAACTTTCACTTTCAATTTAACAATATAGTTAATTGATGAAATAAAACACTTACACTCGTCCTACCTCATCAATTCAATCATCCATCATTCTTAAAGTAACATTCTTGTACAATTCCTTACCTATACTTTTTGTATATGCATCTGAACCATTATCAGCAGATTTAACATCGCAGAAATTAAAAAGAAATCTGACACTGTAACTGCATTCTCATGTTACATTGTTCTGTATTGAAGAACAGTGATAACAAAGGATGATGCTACTGCAGAAGCAACCAACACAAAAGTATTTTATATAAAATTTATGGCTTGAATCAATCTAGATTTATGTCTGGTAATGGAAATGCAGCTTAATCTCTTCAAGTAATCTGCACATAATTAAACTCTTTCCTTTTGTGAAGTAGCAAGTCATTGTTTACCGGGTTTCTTGAGCATTCTAAGGATTCTAAGATGTGGAGGGGGAAATACTTGATGATGCTGCTTTAAGTAATTCAAATATTGTAAGCACGCATGACGCTTTGATGCAAATTGTCAATGATTGGGATAACTAAGCCTCTCATTCTTTTCTTACTGTCTTCAGCACCCTACTGACTATTGCTGTTGGTGTGTACTCACACTTTTTTTGTGTTTCGGCGCGTCAAAACGGCAGCTTCATTTACCTCCATTTTTGTGTTTGAACAATGTTCAGAAGAAGGACATGCTCAATTTTTATGATACTCAACCTTTTATTGGATAGACATGGGACAATGTTCTGTGAAAAGAGCCGAAAGCGTTGAAGTTTATTGAAAGAGTGACATTTACCCACTCTCTATACATTGTATGTTGCCTGGGTGTGAGTTCGCCCAAAACGTTATTCTTAAAAATGAATTATTACCTTTCCATTCAACGAACAACAACCAATTTACAATGAGAAAACTGATGTATTCATGTCTTTGCAGTATGTCTTTTTGATGATTTAACAGAAAAAATACATTTGTAGTCTTCGATCCTAAGAGAGTTAATCGGACTCTAAGATAGAAAATAGATAAATTGCTTGAGTGAATCGATCCTCCATCCCTGATGTGCACACGGATTCTTTTACCGCACAAGTGGACGGTCGCACACCGAACTAGGAATTCCTAAATGTAAAATTCAAATTGGCGATGAGGTGACGAAGACCCGATGTGGTGACATAAATAAAGAATAATGGAGACGGAGATTCCTTGGGTTTATATGGACAGGTATATAACAGAAAATACGTCGATAATTCAGACTACCGTAGTTTTAATTATTGTGTCAAATTAGATGCATTTTCGTAGGAAAGCTTCTTGCAGGTTCAGAAAATGTCCAACACACGATTCGTTCTGGAATGGATTTGTCCTTATGCTCGTAGGTTACTGTACTAGTCGATGTTCCACGTTCATTTATCGCTTCATATGAGTTGACAATGCGAAGGAGCAACAGCACAAATGATTCGACAACGAGTGCTGCACCTTTAAAGATGATTTCCAAATCATCGTCATCTCTCATTTTTAGAAATGATCAACAACAAAACATGGCTTCTCCTTCGGATAATTGGAAGAAAAAGGATTTCGTTACAGAAAAGAGCACGCAGAAACAGGATAGTCTTCATGCTCCATCGAATCGACCATCATATCAGCCCGAATCAAAAATAAAGGAGGACATTCAGAAGAAATTGATTCGGATTCATAGTCAAATAAGCAATCCAGACGCCAAATCTTCATTAAATCCTGCCGCGAATGCTAGTTGGCAATTGCTCCAGTCTCCATTAGCATCATACTTCTCCTCGACTAAACCTTCACAAAGCAGCAATTCTCATAATGACTTCCAAAGAATCTCATCTAACTTAGATCAAAACCCGATGGCAGTTCCAACAGGGGAAACTTCATATCCGTCTGTAGAATCAAGTCTCTTGCCCCATAATTCATTAATTTTCAGTGACAATCGCCAAACGGAATGTAGTTCTCCGACAAGCATTCAATCATTACCTGCTAAAAAGAAAAAGAAGCGTTTTTTGATTGAAAAATTAGCTAAGAAAGACGGCAATCCATTGTCAAATAGAAACGAGCGAACGATGGATCCAGAGGAGGGCGCATTTCCAACTCTCATTAGTGTTAGTGCTCACAATCACCTCGAAAGTAAATCGTCGCGAAAAATGGCAAAAAGTCGCAGTTCAAAGTTGATGTCGCCGGATCCGGCAAAGAATTTCTTGTCAAACAGTCAACGTTCTACTCGCCAACTAATGATGGTACCAAGTAGGGAAATTTCCGAGCAATCAAAGCTTCCTGGGACAAACAACTTAGAAAATAGATTGGTATCTCATGCTACCCCAGATTCAGAACAATTTGATAAATTCAGCCCAACAAAACCTGTATTGTTGTTATCGACAGACACAAATCCTGAAGATCTGATTGATAATCCAAGATCTGGATCCATATTATCGACAAAAGTTTTGAAAACAGAATTTCCTAGAACCAACCTTAACGCATCATCCAGTACAGCACGTCGCTTGATGATGGTACCAACTTCACATAATCCAGACGGGGTTACCAGAAGGGCATCAATGCCAACAGCCCCAACTGCAGAAAACAGTCTTCAACCCTATGCTATCCCAAATACATTGGAGGACGAAAAGAGGCAATTTAACTTTAGTTCGCTATCGGGTGTTCAATCATTACCTACTCATAACTTTGAAAATGACAATAGCGAAAAGTTGAATACAAGGTTCAAGTCACCCAGTGCTCACTTGAAGACATCTTTATCGACTTCAAATTTAACGTCGGCGACAAGGAGTGTATCAAAAACTGCTTCAAACACTAAATTTAAAGCGTCATCGAAATCAAGTCGTCAATTGATGATGGTACCCACAGGGGAAAACTCTGTTCGCTCGTCGACAGCTAGAACAAATACTTCAGATGTCACGTCACATACAACCTCAAAATCATTAAAACTCGAGAATAACAATACTAAAGGGGGGTCATGTACCCCCCTACAGCCAAGCAATTTCGTTCAATCCCCTCCGTATCAGTTACCACATACATCGCGAGAAGACGCAAGGCAGACGCTTATTCGAATTCACAACCAATTACCAAACTTAGAATCCAAATCATCTTTAATTCCGGCATCAAGAGACAGTTTACAATCCTTACAGTCTATTCCCAAGTCCAATTTTTCACCAGGGACGATATCATCGGAAAGTTATGCTTCTACCTCAACCATGAAAGGAGGGAACCTAGACTTTAATCCTCAACTGATGATGATACCATCATGGAAGAATTCAGATGGTTTGTCAATAACTAGTAATTACACCGCAGAAAGCAATTTGTTGTCCCAAGGGATATCACTTTCTGCTACAAGAGATAATCGAGATAGCTGTAGCGACCCCCTCCAACGCGTAGAATCATCACCTGGACAGAAAGAAAAGTATAAAAATACTTATGGTGAATCAATGACAAAGAAGCCAAAGTCTCTGAGCGCTCACTTAAAAGCTAATGCTGCAAAAGATGCAGCGAAATCCAGCCATTCGTATTTGAAAGGAAGTCGTCTTAATCCGCTTTACCCTGTTCGTCATGGTGCAAAGCTACCTGGAGAATACTTTCGATCCTACGGCTTTGACGAAGATCCTGATGCTGTGAAGCCAAAGATCAAGCGCCGTGACTTAGATGATCGATCCTTTGGTGAATCACGAACAAGTATCACATCCCGAACGACCATCGCTTCTGTTAGTGTTGCCGAACCTAGTGTCTTTTCTGTTGCATCGGGTAATTCTTCCCATACTTCGGTTGTGACGCGGTCATCTCAAGCCAGCATCCAAAGTGCCCCCGCAGCATTAAATCGTTGGGAGGTTGATCGTCAAGTTGAAAAATCATCCCTACAGCAAAGCATTGATCCAGGTACATCTCTCTTCAAAATAATTTCTCCTTCCCCAAATGTAGGTTCAAATACTTTGCCGTCTTCAAGTGATGATGTACATATTTCAAGAAAAGTCGATCCTAATGAAGAAGCATGGATGAATGATGCTAAAGGAGTACCTCATAAAGTTTGTATTTCGTTTCGACGACTGACACTTCGATCGAATATGCGAGAGCTTCGAGATAATTTAACCTACGAAGCCGCTACGGATCCATCTCCTAATCGAAAAAGAAATTTTAGTGCTCCTCCACGACCGCCCTTAACCATATCACCACCGGACAAAGATATCAATGGGATTTCATCTCAACTTCAAGCTACTAAACTATCTCCCGACTTGCCAGGAAATGACAATAATAATAATGTAGATATTGAACATGTTAGTGTTGAAAAGTCCAACAAGGAAAAGAAAAAGAAATCTAAGAAAGAGAAGAAGAAATCTAAGAAAAAAAGCAAGTCAGGATGAACAAAGGATGTCTTGATATCAGTAAAGGAGATATTCATGTCGGTCATGTACGAAACACCGTTTTCATCGCTATTTTGAGCAGTATAGCTTACGGCTAAAACAATATATTAGATTCAAGACTTAAAGCTGATTGTCTAAGCTCATGTAATTTTCTCCCAAAATTTTTGCCATGGAATGATCATCTCAAGGTGGAATGTGCACTTGCAGGAAATTTAGTATATAAAGAGATTCTTGAATTTGGCCTCTCGAATTCTCAACAATCACATGTACCATTTTTCTGAAGGCATTTTTGTTGTCATGAAGCCAAGGTTTAATTCAAAGGTCACAGACAGGTAGAGGAATCTATGTGCAATGGTTTCAAAGCATTGAACTCTTTAGATATGATACGTAGCTGCACAAATAGACAAAAAGTTTTCAAAAATAGATTACACAGCCTTCATGGCTAGGAGAATGGAAATGGTACCTCTTGACCCACACATTAAATCATAACATAATCACTAGATATCTGCTTAACTTTCCATATTGTCATCGTTTAAAACACAAGATATAGTTGTCGCATGGCATTATCATACAACATAGAACCTTTAACGCTTTTTGTTGCTTCCCAAGTCTCATTTTGCCCCATATTTTTAGGTAGGTGTTGCACATAATGCTTTGGTGACGGCCTGGTGTTCAATAAATAGTGCAGCTTCTGGGTGAGGATATCAACGAAGCCAGATCTGATCAAAGGTCATGGAAATCTCTATGGCTTGTTTGCTGGAATCCAGGCCAGTGCTATGCTATATCAATGATGGAAAGGGCTTACAGTTTGATTCCATTGCTGTGAACATCAATGCAATTCCAAGGACCAAGCAGATTGACTTGACATACTTGCCATGGGGAACAATGCTGGATGTAAAGAAGAAAGTTTTACAAATAGTATTCTTTGCCAATAGGACAGTTTTTGACATTGGGTGTGCTTTTTTCTTCTTTATTGAGGGTGTAGAATTGGTATATCAACAATAGTAGCTCTCCACGATGATTTAAGTGTGTGTGATACCCTTGGAGAATGCAAGGGACATGATATCAAACAGCTTAATCGTGTCTTTGTTGCGAATAATGCTATGCCAATATAGACTTTTGTTGAGTGGTCAATTGCTAATTGTTTTGAATGTGAATAATTGTTGCACTGTTGATGATGTTGAGTGGCTTGAGAATCGATGGGGGAAAATGTCTTCATCCAAAAGCTCTGTCCATGTGATATATCTTTTTCTTTTGATAAAGCAGAATTACAAATCAATCATTGGATGTGAGGGAATCATGGAGTCCACCGTGTCTTGATATTGAGAACTTTGTGACTTTCATGGTACTCATTGTGGATTTAATTTGTTATTGCAATAAAGTTGCTTTTTTGTATCATCATTTTTTGCATCATTATTACCGAAGCCTGCAAGAATCTTATTAATTCCTTACAATTGTTTGGCATTTTTTTTGCCAAAAGTCTGTCCGTTTCCTTCCGTATTTCCCAGTGGATGGTGCTGTCTTTTCTAAGTGATACATCTCTCTTACTATTGCATACACGACATTTCATTCAGAATTGAAAAACACTAGCAAATTATTGCAAAAGAGTATGATTAAAATTTAGACTCACACTTGGAAATGGACTGCACTGGAATACCTGTTATCACGAAAACTGCTTACAAAGGGCACACATTTTTGCAGAAATTGTAGCAACATAATCGGATGTGATCAACGTCATTTCCAGTTTTTAAATGGGAACGAAAAATCGTTTCAGTTGGCAAGCATAACAAATAATTGGGCAACGCAAGTTGTTGTCGAAAAAAACTCTCATTAACGCCTGATCTAAGTATAATCTAAGTTCTTTAATCGCAGTGTCGCAGTGGTTAAACACAGGATTACTCTGAAACGGGGATGCAAATACAAAAAAATTTCAAAGTTCCTAAATCCAGGGAACAATAGGAATTTTCAAAGAGAGAGTCACAATCGCGCAGGATGGTAACCAACAGGATTTAAATTCAAACCAACCGACATTATCCTCCTTGTTTGAGTTCCTTCTCCCAATAACATGATCACCGGAACAAATATTGGATATTATCCATTGCTAGGATCTCTAATCATAGGTTTCATAGTGATCCTCATCGATGTGAAGAATCTTAGAATCCCCACCGCCTTACACGTAACATACAAAACAAACATTACGAACAACGCATCAGAAGAAATTGAGTTTCCAGATATCAACAAAACCGAAGACTCTACGTTCATGGCATTCCATTGGACTCAAAAGCACCAGAACATATCTCAGAATGTGACTACCATAAATATTACGTCTCTACATTCAAGTAGTTACAGAAGATCCCAATTGTTTATGACATCCGTAGATCACGAGTTTCTATCCGATGTCAATTTACTGAAACAGCAATTGGAAGAAAACAACTACATTTCTTCGCGCTGCAAATCTATTCCATCACGTCAACTCTTTGATAAATGTTATGGATTAGGAACGACATTATCACGCTTGAATGAGATCATGGTACGTCGTATGATATGGCGTCGAGTTCGACTTGTTGACATTGACAGCATTACATGTGGCTGGTTTCAACGAGATGAAACAAAAGTGTGCAATACCATGTTTGGAGATTGCTATTTCCCAGCTCTCACTACAGGTCGTCATCGGACTGTCAGCAATTCGAGTGCGGTGGGACCTTGTCTAGTCACAAGATGGTTCCTATACAAGTATTCCTTCGAGGTATATGTTGTGGCACACTTTTCATGGCTTATAGGAGTCTCTCATTCGACGTCATCTCTATCTTCTTCGCTGCCGTCGTCAGTGTTGGAGAAAGACCATGATTCAAAGTCATGTATCGCGCTTCAAATTCGTCGTGGTGATGCTTGCATTAATGCAGATCGTGCTTGTTTCTCCTATGATACTTACTTCAAGGCTGTCGAATTCTTTGTAGACAGCTATCCTAGCCTAACCGAGATTCTAGTCGTTACGGATGCGGATGATTTTCCAATGACTAAATTTCAACAATTGGGCAAGAAAGTAATCTATGCTGCAGAAATTGATCGTCAAAAATATAATGTTGACCATCTCAAGAATTTTTCCATTGATGTATGGACACCTGAAAATAGAGATCTCAGGAATGCTACTTCTGAATTGATATCGGAAGTCTCAAACGCTGTTCAGTGTCAAGTATTTGTTGGTACACTTACATCCGGTGTAGGAAAATGGATTTTGCGAGAAATGATAGCGCTCCAAGGAAGAATACCACCTTTTTATTCCCTGGAAGGTTGTTTGGCAAATCTCGCTCAATGGAGGGATTTTACAAACACAAAATGCGAAGAGCCATTTATGTAACAATAAGTTATTTGAAACTAAGTGTAAAGCATTGAAGTTACATCCATATTTGTAGCACTGACAGCATTAATGTTTCCATGTAAAAGAGGAAAGGGTATGTAAATGCATAGTCGTCAATGATAAATTTAAAACAGTAAAAATTGTCGGAATACATTATGAAAAGGACTATCCTAAGAAGTCAAAGTTGGGAAAATGTGTTGATAGTTTGAAAACGACCGGTATTATATGATTACTACTTCTTTCTCTCTCTTCTGTCTTTACCCTCTTTTGTTACTTATCAAATTTTCTTCTCTGGTATAAAATGTTCTTCCAGTTATGCTTCTACAAATTTTGTAGACATATGAGAAGGTCCCCGATTTGATGATGGTGGTTCCATTCGTTCTGAAATTTGTCTATTCCCACCACGATAACTATGATCATGACGACCTTCCACAATCGGCTTCCTTGGAAGCGAAGATGATGAATTGTGATGATTGCCATAGCCCTTATGCTCTTTGTTCGTTGAGGTTTCAGGCCCGGCACCACCACCGCTTCCAGTATTTTGATTGATCCCGCAATTCCATATGGAATTCAATCCACGAGTTATACCCAGGGATGAACCGAACATATCGTTGCATGGATCATTCAGCGGAGAAAATTCTTGACGTGTAGAACTTGTACGGTTATTATTATTCTCCATAACTCCACGCCTTGCAGGATCACGTGGATGTCCATTCAACTTGGTGTTGTTGCTGTTAGTTGAGCTCATATGTCTTGCTTTTGTCGATGATGTTGGCGACATAGGATTACTAATAACGCTGCCGCTGGGACTATGTTGTTGAAGATGATGATGATGATGCAGCTGTTGTACAGAAGAAGGCGGGCTACCGAGAGTGAAAGGTGAACCACGTTTTCGAGTGGTAGGACTTAAAACAGGAGATGGAGTCCCACGTGGTCGATTTACAGCCAATAACGTATCGTCGGGAAGACCTTCAGCCTCCCGTAACTTCTTAGATCCATCACGAACAAGTTGCTTCATCTCATCATATTCTCCCATTATAAAAAGTGATACCATTTGACTTTCCTTCTCATCTCCGTACTTGAATAAATCATGTTAGTAAACGTTTAAAACAGAAAATTATCCTTGACAAACAATAAATTAGGTTTTCATTTCCGAGTCTCTTACCTGTCTACCTGATGTCACAGCCTCTTCCACCAAATCCTTAGCTTGGTCGATTTTCGCGGCCTGTCGAGATTTCTCTCCCCTTTTCGTCTTACTCGTGGCTGAATTTGAAGATCGATTGTGACGTGTAGCACGGGCGTTTTGGGTTAGAATGGTACCGTCCTTGGCAACCGTAATACCTCTAAATATTTGTGCTGTTTGGATGGCAACAGCAACACCGGCACCGCCAGCTGTCGAGGACGAATCCTCACTCCCTGAATACATTAGTGCTGGAGGTATGTCTTCAGATGCAAAAGGTCCAAGGATTTGTCCCTCATATGGTCTTGGCGAAACAGATGCTGAATGAATACCAACGTATTCAGACTCTAGGTTCAGTTTGTAACAGCGCTGTCGAATAGCACATTCTGGCGGTGGTGGAGAGTAAGGGAGTGTTAATGTTGCAGTATTTGTATCTCTTTCTTCAGTAATCATAGGTTGAGGAGTTGGTTGGTTTTGATGATATTGATTATGCTGTTGATGCATTCCTGCACGTGGTGGAAGCATGGATGATGCTTCATGAGGAGAAAAGTTATTGTTAGTAGCTTGGTCTGCATTGTAGTAGTGACCACCAGCACGGGCTTCCTGATGTCGTTTCTGTTCTTGTTGATGTGCGACTGTTAGCGGTGTCGCAGAATTGTCTGAGGACGTAGTCATTTCATCCCGATAACGATGGGGCTTCGCAATACCCTCTACAGTTGCCGAGGGCAGCGTGGAACACTGCCCCATGGCAGCTTGAATAAGATAGCTGAAATGAGACGAAATGGTTCCACTGTTAGATTGTCCCGATATTGGACAACCTACACAGAAGCAAGCGTTGCGCGAAGATGTTTTGGATGGATGAATCGTTCGTTCGAGAACTTATATTGAATTATGATGTCCTTCGTAAATCGTGTTGTTGTCGACTTTGAACCGAAGATGTTCCCTTGACTCAATATTAATGCCTGAGTTACAACCTGATCTGTCAAAGGAATAAGTATCTTTCCCGCTTTTTGCCTTTATGAATCGATAAGAAAGGCTTGTGCTGTATCGATCAAAGAAGCAAGATGCGAGGTAGGTCGATCGGTTTTTAATATGGCTTGATAAGATTTTCTAAATTTCAAGACGACAATCCGCAAGTAGGAGAGGAAATTGTGAGGTGCGCTTCGCCAAGGGCGATCGACATCGCTGAAGGTCATCCAAGAAATAGCTTTAACAGCCTTGCAGGCGTTATCAATTTCTTCAAATCTATATACAAATATTATCGCTGAGATAGGAAATTTCGCCAGTGGTACTTTTGACCCAAGATTCGGAGAAGATACTACTAGCATGCTATCGATAATACTGGACTAGCATTTCTTTCGCAGCAAGCAAATCTTCCCAAAAAAATATTGGAAGATCTTTTTGAAACATGTCTTGAAAAATACGTTTTATTAAGAATCCAGATGACACCTGTTTTGAATAAAGTCTCACTAGCAATGATAGAGTCAGGTAAAGAAGTTAAAGGATGGTTTATTTCCATCCAAGATGTTGAATCCTTTTGTTCAGTCACATTTGAGTTCCATGGAAAAAGTATAGAACTTGATTTTTTGTTGATTTGGATCATGTGATTGCTAAGCAGAGGAGGTCAAATATGTCCTTAACTGGCTCTAGCGTTGATCCTGGTGGTAGTTTGTATGTAGATATATCTTTTTGGAGAATATTCGGAAAAGTTTATTCTAGGCTTTTAAGTGTTGATGACAAGTATTGGAGAGTCTTCTTTAAGGGTAAAGAGCATTTAAGGTTGATAATTGTTTAATGATTAAATAATTGGAGAACCCCAATGGAACGGCATGGTCAAGATGGAATTCCTAAATTTATATAGACATTCATTCCTTGTTAAAATGACGGATTGGAGGGTGATTTGAGATTAGTATGCTTGCCGATGGTCTGCCAACAGGGAAGGGGGCAAAGAACTAAACGTTCCCTCTTCAACACTAAGTGGCTAAATAACTTAAGGACAATATTTTAGGCACACATGAAATTCAACGCTTTCAAATATTCATGCCGATGTTTTACATGGAATAACAAAGTTCACTTAAGTTAGTTAGCATTGAATTTCATTCCAGATGATATTGCAAGACTTCAATGCATCTGATGGGGAAGAATCCGGTGAAAGATGTTAGAAAGAATTTAGATCTATTTTCAAGTATCATGGCATTCATGAATGTCGAATGACAGAGAATCTTGAAACAAGTTAACGATTTGATGTATTGTTCTGTTTTATGAAGCCTTTGAATACACTATGAAATGGTCTTTTTTCATAACCTTTCATATATGTAATTCTTCAAGAAGGCAAATATTCCTTTCATTATGTATCTTCTTGATTGCGTCAAAAAACACTACTTGAGATAATTGTCGGCAACAAGCTCATTAAATTACGTCACTATAGAATATCTTTGACTGTAGAATCTTATTGTGAGAATAAACTAATTTCCTTAACATCCAGATAATCCATCACAGTAAAATAACATGTGATATGAAAAAATTCCATGGGGGAATAAAAGCTCTAATTCTGTTTTATGAGATATATAGTAGGACTCAACTTATTTCATATGATGTATAAATGGTTCACATATCATCCGTGAACTTTGGGAAAACGCGTCTTGATTCCTTTCTTTCGGATTGCAAAGTACCTTCTGTTGAGGGTTTGACTCTGTGACTTTTCCGTTTTGATGTCCTCTTTTCACAATCAGATGATGCGTCCAAGCAAGGAAACTCAACCTGCATCTGACCGTGCATAACGTTTCTCTTTTCTTTTGCGAAGGCGCTTCTGTTGTCACTAAAAAAGTGTCTCCATTCGATTAGTAACTTCTCGTGACCTTTCCATTCTGGAGACTCAAGATAATCTGAAACATTCGGAAAGTCGTTTTGGCAATCAAGTAAAAGCGACTGCGACGAATCGAATATGCTAGGAAATTGTTGATTCGAATTGGACTTTTGGTTTTCATAGAGAATTGGAGATCGTTTCATTTGCGGTGACAAACAAGACTTGTGCCTTGTAGATACTAAGATATCTTCCATTACAGCAGCAATGTCATGATCAATACTTGCTCCCAACCGAACATGTTCTTTGGGTGCCTCTCTCTCTAGACATTCCTTGTATAAGTCCTCCATCCAGTCCATTTCATCCATGGATAATTGGCTAATAGGTGTTTTGGCTTCATGTGTAGGAAGATGCAGATCAAAAAAATATCCTTCTTTCCTTTCTTTCTTGCTTCTTCTTGGTGTTATCCTGCTCAAGTTTGGATCTGATGATTGCGATTCCTTCGCCATTAATTTTCCAGACACAGCCGTCTTCAAAACTTTGCTGACAACAAGATGGCTTGGCGGAGAACACACATATTTGTCTGCTTTTGCCTCGTGGATAGTTTGAGATTGATTCTTTCGCTGCTTGTAAGGATTCATGGTGAGGATTGAGGTAAATTATGTCTTTATGCGTTGTTTTAATAGCAACACCTTTCTTATCTATGTTCACAATTGAATCCAACTTTATGTAGTCGTAGTCCAGTCCATGCGGTTTTAGACGACAAACTGTCGTCTATAGTCGCTGTTTGACGAGGTCTTCTTGTGACGACGTGTGAATGTGCTTGATCGTAAACTCCAGAATCAATGGATAAGGCTTGAAAATTAATTCTTAGACTACGAAACCATTGCGACAATTCCCACTTTATGTGGAGAGTTTATCTCTGATACAAATTCAAAGCGATGAAATCCATTGGGTAAGCCTTTACTTATTGAGAGAAACATAAGCCCAAGAATTCGACCATGTGAAACACTTCCCACCTGAATTTTGTATAAACAAAGAGTTGAATGGAAAATTACTGTTTTGCGTGATACCTCCCACGAACATGTTCTTCGGGACCACGAATTAAGGAAAGGGTCCCGGTTTCAACCTTAACAGACTGTCCAATTAAAAATTGTAGAATATACGAATACTTATCCTTACATTGAAAATATCACTGTTTCGCGACTCTGTAACGTTAACCTTACCGTAACTTTTACGTTTGCAAAGCAAATACGAATTCAACGTATGTAAATGAACTAACTTACTTGAATTTTCGAAATTGTATGTCATACAACCAGGAAACCTTTTTGATATGTTTCAATCACACAAAAATTTGAAAGGTTTCATTCCAAAAGAAAATTTTTGGGGCACAGCTTTAGAACCTAGACGGACCATCATTTGAGCTCTGATGAAAAAAGAAATACCTGAAGCAAAGCCTACGGTGTGGTGTGTATTCTTCAAATTCAACAAAAATTGATGAATTTAATAAAAGATTATGATGTTGGTAATTTTGATTTTAAATGTGACATGTACTTGGATGAATACAAAAACATAAAATATTTGCGCAAGCCAGTTGCAGTGTTCACTCAAGAAACTTTCTTCAACGTTTCATTTGCATTGCGCAACAGCTGCAACGTTTTGAATCATGGATTGTAGCATAGTCAAAACAGAGGCTAGTCCAATGTTAAAGTCAACCCTAAATTTCATAGTACGTTTATTCATGCTTGTTTTGGAACAAAGCATTAGCATGCGTTCAGCTTTGGAAAATAGACCATGCCATCAGTCAAGCATGCCATCAGTGCCGGTATACATTTCCCTTCCTTGGGGCCTAAGAAGCCATCATAATATTTCCTTCTATGGGAAGGCATCCAGAAGCAAGCCCTTATCAGCTCTAAGGCTAATATGATTGGTCAAAAGAAAACGAAAGAGAGTGGATTGCCAATTGCTGGGACAATGTCAAAGCATTGGATCTGTTGTCACAATTCATGCAACAACATTTTTTCGTCGCCATAACCGTTTTGAATAAAGTCCTCATAAATCCGTACATCAACCTGACGACCATTGGTACGACAATTACCACTTCTACGAAAACTCGGTCTTGGATGAGTTTTGAACAAAACTCCCTTGAAGTATTGAGTATTGAGATTTGAGTTTTCCAGTACGTCCGCATGATCTTTTCTCAGCAGAGGCTTCTACACATATCATATTTTTGATAGAAAACATATTGTTTTTAATCTATTTGGCGCTGGAAAATGAAGCTAAAACAGTCCCATATCTGGACAACGTTCTCTTTTTTTGTCAAGACTTGATTTCTCCAAAGGCCAGAGGTTGGGTCCACTCTATCTCATTGTGAAGGGGATCAATAATAAAGTTTCTCCTATGCCTGGTGTCCGAGATATTTGTGAGAATAGGGCAGTTCCCAGTTCAAAGAGTGCAAGAAGGGATCGTCCATGGATGGACAGGAATGGACATAGCCCACCATTGTCCTTAATGACAGGGTAGTGATGATAGTGACCTGACCTAATGGGTTGAGAGGACAAGGACTGCGTTGTGTTATCCCGTTGTTCTTTATCAGACAATTATGGTGAGACGTTGTCGTCCAGAAATTGCTTGGAATGGATAGGCGGATTATATACGTGGATGATATGAATAACGTTAATGAATTTGAGAATTATTTGAGTTCTGGGCCCAAGTCACAAAGGATCACTTTTAGTTGATCATTAGGTTGGATCACTTTACATCAACACAATCAACTAATAGGGTATGCTAAGTTGTAGTCACTGTAAAATCGTTCTGCAGCATCGAGAATTCAACTGAAGATGTAGGATTCAACGCGCACACGATCTCCGTTTTATTTATTATTGTCTTCTTTACCCCAGCGATATAAGTCTTGTAGATATATCTGATGAATTAGATGAGACCATCAATTTATATGGTCTCAATGAATAAAGAACATCCTTATGATAACAACAATTACTGCGTTGTAAATTATGAGATAAACCAAAATTGTCTATTTGGTTAAAATTTATTTGAACTCATGCAACCTTGACAACCTACACTGAAGATTTCCGTAGGGGCAGAATGTGGGATATGTAGACATTCGGAAGACCTATGGATCTTATCGTATGCTAGAGAAACTTTATTGTGTCACTAATAACACTGTAACTGAGTGTAGGATACGTTAGAGAGTCCTCGCGTTTGCTAAAAGGGAAAAAGGGGAAGAGAAGCAAGAAGAAAGGTATTCTCGTAAATGTTGCAATTACTAAAAATTAGATCTCTCACGCATTCTTCAATATCCAATATCCCTAATGGATAACCTAAATAAATATAACTAAATGGGTAAATTGTGAGGGATATCGTCAATACCCTTCCTATCCTGCATCAATTAACCAGATTCAATTTTCTTAATATCCTCCAAAACATTCTTGGCATGCTTCTGGTAGAACTCCTGATTAACATTCTTTGTAAATATATCGGAATGATTTTCGACCGAACGGACAAATTCGATCTTGATAAAACCGTCTCCAATGAATTCACAAACAAAACGATAGCGTGTGTCCACGTGTCTAGTTCGAACGCCAGTAGAAGCATTTTCTGACATGACAATGGCATCTATTTTGACAATAATTTGTAATTTTACGGTCACATGAATAAATACCAACAATTAGTAAATAAACTTGATTTCCTTTACGGCTTCGGATATCGCGACGTATTCAGCTTCTGTACTTGATAGAATGACTCCTTTTTGTGCCTTTGATAGCCAATAAATAATTACGTCTAAAAGATAAATGATGTATCATGTGACGCTAATTCTTGTTTCTGGGTCTCATGCCCACTCACTATCACAAAAAAGCTTTAGTTCCCACTCCATGATGCTGTGTGTTTTTGGTTCAACCTTTAAACCAAAGGATTTGGTAGCAATGATGAACTTTATGACGCGAAGAAATCCCTCACATGTCACCCAAATAGCAGAATCCAAACAATTTGAAAGCTCACGAACAATATTACAAATATCCGGTTGTGAGTATTTGGTGAGATACAACAACATGCCAACTTATGAGCGATATTTCTTCTGAGAATCAACATCCAACACATCCATGTCTGCAGTTGGTTTCTGAATTTTGAACCTTGGTGTTCCAGGAGTTGTATAGTTCCTTTTATTTAGTACTTCTAGTTCAAACGATTCAATCAAATGATTCACTAAATGTGGCTGGATGATAACCAATTTATTTTTGTTGTTGGACTCAAAAATGTGGCAACTCACATAATCAATCAACCTTTTTTCAATAAAAAAATTAAATTCATGATGCTTCAATCTTCAATCAACCTTGTGATGCGTTGTTCCTTTCCAATAACTAGGCAATCATCAATGTAAATGCCTATAATCAAAATATCTTCAACTTTTATTGTCGCATTTTCTCCATAGACACGGATCAGACTTGCTTCCAATAAAGCCAATAACTTTTAAGACTTCGATCAATCTTTGATACAACTTTCTAGCGCTTTGTACCAGGCCGTAGATTATCGTTTGTAAAATCAATTTTTATTATTGCTGACATTCAATCCAAAAGGGTATATCCATATAGATTGCTTTGAATAAGTTGCCATATAGGAATGCAGTTTCAATGTCAATGATTTTAGACTTTAGATCCCAAACAAGATTAGCAATACGTAAGAGTCTAAAGTTGTCATAACCTGACTGTAACCGCAAGCCACAAGTCTTGCCCGAAAGTACCGTTTCTTTTAACTTTAAATATCCACTTGTTCTTAATGCATCTTCTATCCTTAGGAACTTGTACTTCGTCAATCACTTTCCATACTCATTTGTTCTTCATATCACTGAGTTCCTTGTTGATTGCTTCTCTCCATAGTCTTTGATGTTTTACTGTTCCATGCTTCATGAAATGATGATGGGGAAATTTCCTTCCCCTCCTTATGATTGTCAATTGCCTGCCTTGCTTGGGGATTGAACCAACCTTCCAACTTATTCAATGCACAGAGCACCTTTTCATTTGTTTTAACATTATTGCAATCCATACCTTCTACATTATTCTTGTCATCATACACTTGACAAATATCGATTCCGGTTGGTAGTTCAGTGACATCATCTTCATTTGACATGGAATATTACATTTTCCTTTAAAGTGTCCTCCAAATGAAGCGACATCGTGAGCATCTTCATCTTCTTTTTTCATTGTTGCACTCCATATTTAAGCGTTCAAATCTTAAGTTAAGATAGGGCTTAGATCGGTCATTTTTGTAAGATGATGAGCAGTATAACTTGAATCACAATGTCTAGAAACTGATGACGTGACAACTTCTTGAATAAATATATGGATCTTGCTGATGATTTAAAAAAGGGAACGTACAGGTACCCATGTTTAAGCATGTTTGAGAGTCCTTAAGTTTGATAAAAGGGAAGAAGGGGAAGAGAAGAAAGAAAAGGTTTGGAAAAGAATGGAGCAAAAAGAGGAACACTGCTTGCTGCCCTTATAGGAAGTCATAGAAAAATGGCTACATATATGTATGTGACCGTTTTCCAACAAATAATAGAAGATAAAGATGGAGAGAAATGGAATAGCCCTAAAGCAAGAAACGGAGTAATTTGGTTACAAACACAGTGTATGTTTCCCTACAAGGTTAGCTAGCAGTCTATGGATAGTAAGCACCAACAATTTAGCAAACACTACATGGGAAGGTATTTTGGAAGACACACTCATATGAAAAAGTTGGTCCCTGTGCTCATTGTCATTGCTTTTGTCTATTGTATCATTTGGATGGGGCTTGACGTATATTGCAATAGAGGGGGTGACACCCATACTGACTTGCTCCGGATAGGGTTCCAGGGTTCCCAGGCTTTTGCATTTTTGTGGCGCCAAAATTGTCCCAGCGGTTCCAGGGTTCCCGCACTTTTGTATTCTTGGCACCACCCCAACATTGGAACTCCTTGACATTTTGTGAATTGCTATGGAGGAGGAGAAACAGCAGCAGGAGACAGAACCAGCATTTAAAAGCAGAAAAGGGAAGTGAGGAGTGAGGAAATGATCAGTGACTATGATATTCTGAAAAGATCACAGTGCTCTAAGCTGCTCTAAGAGCCTATACACATTGTAAATTATGATCTAAAAAGAAGTCAGTTTTATCTTAGATCACTTGTGAATCAATTGCAATGTGTTTCCTTGACCACATAGTCTCTTTGGCTTTTGAGTTAGGTTCAACACGTAACATTTAGACTTTGTGATCTTTGCTTCACAACTTAGATTCGTCAACCGTGAATCTTGATAGATTCCTGTTTGTTACTTTGGAATCTATTATTTTCAACATTTGAGTCGGAAAAGACAAGTGTTTGTCATTGATGGTGACATATGGATGTTATGATGACTTGTCATTCCTATTGCTTTCATTTGGTGGATATCATCTGAAAAATGTACGTTAGAATGTAGATACACTAAATAATTCTCTTTATCTTTTTACTGTTAGTTTGGGAGTGAGGGAACACGCCTGTATTCCATGCAAGACTTATTCTAATCCTTTCTCAAAAAAACTTTTCTTGAAGACCTTCTCTTGACTTACAACTTCAATTAATTTAGAAACAATCTTTGCTCATGATATTCATATTTTTACATTTTTCTCATATACTTTTGTTCATATTGTTTTTTATCATTACTCTATTTACCTTTATTTTAGCCTGCTTCTATTTTAAAGGAATTTGTATCTCCTTAGCTCAACTGCTAAATAGATCAGGTATCCTACTGTAGATCCAACTAAAATCCCACAGGGGGCAGTGCTTAGGGTGCTAGAGTTCCAATGTATGCCCCTTTAGAGCAGCGCCCCGAGTTTAGGCCTCTAAACTACTGCTTTGTACTGAAGGTTCTTAGGTTCCAAAGGTTGCGAGCTTGGGGTGGCGCCCTTTGATGGGAACCTGATGGGAACCTGATGGGAACCTGATGGGCTGTTACCGCCTCTATTGCAATGCAGGTTGTTACGAATATTTTTCTGCGTAACTATGAATTCCAAATTCCCATATGATACTGCTACTAGTAGTAACCATTCTTTGCCACAATTGGAGTTTTCCATCGACAACGAAAGCCATTGACGAGCATTTCACAATAGTTTCCATGAGTAACATTCATAGTCTGTTTAGCAATCGCGTGGATGATGACGATGATGACGATGACGAACGTGAGAATCGATATGTGGGTGGTATTGGTGCGCAGGGTGGAGGAAGGTAAAGATGTTGTTGTGATTATTGTCATTCTTAGAATGGAATGTGAACTACTTGATACTAATTTGTCCTCCTTTTTTCTCTCCTACATTAAACTCATACACACATTTTTAGTGGCCTAGCCGTACAGCCAAATCGTCGAAACTACGATGATGAGGAAGACAGTGATCATGTGGAGGCCGTATTTGGTCGTGCTGAAGCATCCAATGCATCGTCATCCAATCCAGATGATGCATCCTCACTTCCTCGTCATACTATCATTATGTATCGTGATGGATTTGTGGTCAATGATGGTCCATACCGTCGATTGGGAGATCCTGCCAATGCCGAATTTTTACGTGCGCTTGCCAATGGACGATGTCCTGCCGAATTAGGAGGTGAAGGAACGACTGTGGGACTCATCGATAAGCGTCATGAGGATTACCAGCCAACCTCCTCGAATAATAACAACAATAACAACTTTACCTCCTTCTCAGGTACAGGACATTCACTTCGTTCTTCAGCGGCTTCGACATCATCGTCTTGTACGGATCAATCAGGATTATTAGATCCTGAAGCCTTTCGCAACGTACTGGACTCTACATCATCTCCGGTAACAGTTGATACGTCACTCCCTACACTTTCCGTTCAAGTTCGATTAGCCAATGGTCAACGACGTGTCGTCACCTTGAATTCAAACTCTACAATTCGAGATTTGAGTCTACACATCCTGTGGTTGGCATATGCTCCCGTCAACAACTCTCAGAACACGGAAATCACCACTGTACCCTTTGTCCTAACATCAGGATTTCCACCCAAGCCCTTAACGGAATGGACGCAAACATTGCATTCTGCTGGTCTCAAGGGAGCACAAATCACTCAAAAGCCAATGGCATCTTCGTAAGAAACGAATGGAAGGACCGTCAAAAGATATATAAAGTTAGATGTTTTCCTTTCACTTTCCATAGACTATACATAAAGTAATGGAAAATGACCTTGTCACCGCATTTTATTCTGACCCAATTTCGTTCCCAACTTATCCATCCATTTTCTGAGTGCTTTGATTACAAACTCAAATCTTGCTTCATACATCATATAGGAGTAGTTTTTATTTCTTCATGTTGTAGCATTTTCGTTTTTGCTTTTTGATTGCAAACTCATAGATCAACTTAGAATTTTGTAGCATTTTTGTTCGTTCTTCCTCATTCCATCAAATTCACATGATGTATGTGTGCTACATACATAAGTTAAAAATTGAACATCATGATTCAGAAAAACTTGATTATAAAGTTAAGATCCACATTCCGTTCCTTTTCTTCATTGTGCTAGTGTCCATGGATAGCAAAACACATTTACTGCTGAAAATTGGAATAGTTTGGAATCCATGACAAATAATAATTTTTTTCACAAATTTCCTTGACATCTCGTTCGCTATGGAATAAGAAAGACAACCTTCTGAAACCGATATATAACACTTGACATTGGTTTTTTTGGGAACTTTATTGGAGCCCTTGGATATTACAAACGTTTAGATAGGTTCGACTTACATCATTTCATATGTTTATGTGCCAGAAAAGTAAACTATGAATCCCAGCTACTCTAGAAACCCTTTTGGAAATGCATGATAAGACTATTTAAAAACATTGCATGAAAAACATCTCAAGAAGTATGGATACATGATGAATGACTTCAAATAAATTTCTAGTTCACTGTGGAAGGGAGTTGAAGGGCAAAGCAAAATGAAGCATTTTAAATTTTTTACATGATAGTTTCTATCCAAGACATTAAGATGTTGGTAATTTCTTTCAAAGAAGGTAGACTACCAAAAAAATTCAGTCCGAGATGACATTCTTTGGCTTTTTCATAATGTGGTTCATTTGACTAAGGGTTTCATGTACTATAAAATAAAACTACGAATTACATTTCTGTGTGAAAAATTTCAAGTACTCAACGGAACCTTTCAATGTAATGAATGATCGTTGGAACAGAGAAAATTACCAAGAAATTAATTTTTGCTGATTTGCACGGAATTACTTGCATCAACCAATAAGTATACCTGGTTCAAATACCGACCATTTGTATTGGAAATGGCTCTGCTATGATATTCCATAATTTATTGTAACAACATCAAAATTACTTGGATGAGGAAAGTTTTATAAAGTTATTTCTTTCAGATTACTAACGCTAATTTCAAGATAAACATTTTGTCCTGGGGTTACAAAAAAAGTTATTATACTTGAAGGAATTACGAGATTTTTTAGGATTGTGGTGACTTTTGGTTTATCTAGCAAATTACAAATATCCAAGCTCTCAGCAACAAACAAATGTCAAAATCCTGAATGCGGATATTCAATGACTGATAGAAAAAAGAGATATGATTAAGTCAAAACACCGCTCTTTGCTCATGGGGAAAACCTTGAGGTAAAAGTATAAGCTGTTTATATAGCTTGATTGTCAACCTGATAATCACCTTACCGAATTGATGACATTGCAAAAGATAGATGACTTCACCTCTTTTCATTGAATGGAAATTCTGATATCTATGATTCTCAGTGTGTATTTCAGTTGCACATTTATTGAAAGGACTCAATCCATAAAAATCCTGTAGTACAGTAAGTTTTCTCGACGTAGCCTGCTTTGGAAGTTCCAGACCAATGACCATTTCAACGAATGAAGGAATTACGAGATTTTTTAGGATTGTGGTGACTTTTGGCTTATCTAAAAAATTACAAATATCCAAGCTCTCAGCAACAAACAAATGTCAAAATCCTGAGTGCGAATATTCGATGACTGATGGAAAACAAGGATATGATTAAGTCAAAACACCGCTATTTGCTCACGAGGAAAACCTTGAGGTAAAAGTATAAGTTGTTACAGCTTGATTGTCAACCTGATAATCACCTAACCGAAGTGATGACATTGTAAAAGATAGATGACTTTACCTCTTTTCATTGAATGGAAATTCTGAATAAATATCTTTGCTTCATACACTGGGTATATTTCAGTTGCACATTTGTTGAAAGCACTCAATCCATAAAAATCCTGTAGTACAGTAAGTTTTCTCGACGTAGCCTGTTTTGGAAGTTCCAATGAACGTCGTCAACTGGGCGTTCCAATCCAGTATGAAACGTCGATAAATCAATACTCATCCGTTAAGTATCAGTGAAAAATCTGCTATTTGGATTCAAATTTTTCGGAGTGATGCATTCATGTAGTAAGTATGACATGTATCGTAATTATATGGATTCCAAAATAGATTCTCCTTCCAAACTTGCGTGCGCACGTACGTACGCAATATCCACGTTGCCCAAAAAGTTCGATCGTTGTATGCGTGAGTGATCCTATGAAAACAATTTGGTGGAAAAAAGAAAAAAAAACAAGTTTCATTCATTCTTTTTTTGTTGTTGCTGCTGCTACTGTGAATTTAAGATTCCTGGCGTGTGACAACTCCATTTCCAATCATATTTATACGTCATAAATTGTTATTGCCGTTAATACTTCCTGTGGGTAGTCTATTGCGTGTTTTATTCTTCCATATAACCCACTTCTTTTTACTTTCATCAATCATGAACGGTGATGAAATTCTAGTTCCCATTACGGGTGGTCCAGTTGGTGGTAGCCATTCCAGACCGTTGTCGCGTACGTCTTCACGTGCATCGTTTGGTTCCGATCGTGATTTGAAGTTGCAATCGGAGGGTCCCGAAAATACTTTGGAGTATCGAATTCAAGTCAAAAGCGATTGTGGTCGAGTCGTTTCACTTTGGCATGACATTTCATTGACACATAAGGATCCAAATGATAAAACGGATTCTGATTATTTGAACTTTGTATGTGAAATTCCCAAATTCACTCGTAAGAAGTATGAAATTGCCACTGATGAAATAGGCAACCCCATCAAACAAGATGAGAAGAAGGGAGTGTTACGTGAATTCAAAAAGGGAGATATCTTCTTCAACTATGGCTGCCTTCCTCAGACATGGGAGGATCCCACCTTTTATCATCCTGATGCAGAAGGCTGTCGTGGTGACAATGACCCTTTGGATGTCTGTGAAATCGGTGCTCGTATCGTTGCCCCAGGATCCGTACGTCCTGTCAAGGTCCTTGGTGTTTTATGTATGATTGATGAAGGAGAAGCCGATTGGAAGGTTGTGGTGATTGATATTCACGATAAGTGGGCACCCTTTTTGAATGATATTGAAGATGTAGAACAAGAATTACCTGGGACCCTCGATGCCATCCGTGAGTGGTTTCGTACCTATAAGATCCCAGATGGTAAGCCACCCAATGTATTTGGACTGGATGAAAAATTTATGAACAAGAAGTATGCCATGGAAATTATTGATGAATGCCATCATGCTTGGGAGGACCTTATTTCTGGAGAAAAAGAACGCAAGGTCGCAGAGGGTGGACATGATGATGAAGTCAAGAAGCTTGTTCGGAAACTATCCAAGAATTCTCTCTTTGCTCTTGCCCCCGAAATTGATGCTCATCCAGAAGCACATCCTGAAGATTATGATGACGATGATGAAGCACTCTCTTTTTAAACAGCACTTTAGCGTTGCGAGCCAGAGAGGGAATCTTGTATCAAGCCTTGCTAGTTTGGTAATATGATTGTAAAATGCCTTAGTTTTATGTTTGCTATTGAAGCTTGTATCAATATAGGCTTGGAGTTTTTTCGTATGATGCCACTCTAATGGGATCATCGAAACACGTTTGGCACAACGTAATTTAGAACAAAATTACTAAATGAAGCACTTAACTGTAAGCTTAACTTCAAACTACAAGTTTTCAGTGATGTCATCATTTCAGTAATCCATTTGATCAATTTTTCATACTTCTCTCTGCTTCCTATCTAGTACATCATTTAAATGTCTATGGGCCAAAGTTGCAAGATTATTCTCCTCAGCATAGCCAACACTGCAAGTTTACTACCCAATGATTGAAGTTATCTGGATGGAGTAATAAAGTAATATCTGTAGGAACCAGATATTTCTTGACTTTAACTTCAAAAGCCTGTAGGTGAATATGATGTGAGTATGATTCAACAAACAAAAACACACCTGGGGAATATAGCAATTTGCTGAATTTAACAAAAAATGTCTCAGCATTGTTATTTCAGTTTTGTTTGTCTCTTTACTTTAATCAATCAATCAAATAATAAAACTGCTATAACTTTGAACAATTTTTCAATTCTGCTTGTCTTGGAGGAACTTACTAGCAGGACTGAAGAAATTTGAATTTTGAAGATTTTTAATTGGAATTCATGAATATCCTGCAATGATCAAGATTTTTGCTACCAAGATATGGGACTTTTATAACAAGGAAATGACTCCTCACTGCAACAGGCCTTGCAGGTAAAAATTCATCAGGAAAATTTGGTGGCAAAGGTGAACCAGTACAGAATATCCACATAGGTTGGAATGCATTTTTGTGTGATGGAATTGATTGTAGTATTATTATTTATTCGAGGTTTATAAAACATACGCTACTTAGTTTGCGTACATAGCGTTTTTTTCACATTTTTTTGTATCTTAAGGAAAACGTTATCCTTAACATTAGCAGTTATTCTCGGTTACCCGGTTAACAGTAAGTTAGTCTAGTAATACGAGCATGCACACAACGTAGTTTTTTCGTTGTGCTTTCAACTTGTTATCACTGCGATTGATCTCGAGTACGTGTTGACCCAAGATAATCCTTCGTTTCGTTATCTCTTCACGGATGAAACCTAAAGAAGTCTTGTAGGATGATATCCATTCATAAACTTCCATAAGGATTGGTTTTGTGGATGTAATGTTGTGTTGTGTTTTTACCTCTTATTCTCGTTGGGGGCTATTTGATTTGTTTCAAGATTCTGTAAGAATTTAGTAATTTCCACATATGTAAAAGAGAAAACGATTTTTTCCCCACCCCTTCTGTTGGACCCCTCCAAATGAAATCGTTTTCTCTCTCCTAGCGCTCATCATGAATGTTGTTTGGATGCCTTTGAACTTTGTGTAATATGCATGCAAACAAATTTGCTTCGTGGATTTTTTTAAGGATCGATGAGATCAATCCCAGTCTAATCTACTTCTTCGTATCGATGGCTTTTTACAAAGCACTCAACTCTTACAAACCTTTCATTCCATCCTCTTTTTCTATAAATACTTTTTGTGCATCTGACTTCTTATTATTATTATCAAGGGTTTCACAATGAAATTCGATGGTCATGAAGTTGCTGTTCTAAGTTCCATTACAGGATTTTATTCCATTGTGAACAATTGTTTGGGACCAGGATGGATTCGTGGTTTCATTCATCGGATGCCTATAGCCGCCTTTTCGGTTGCCCTGGGAGGTGTAGCACTTGCATTACCTTTTACGGTCGTACCGATTCGACGTGCCATGAAACTCCCCACGAATCAATACGATCCGGTTCATCCCAAGACTGTATTTCCCAACTATGCGGATATTACGGAATGGAGGAGACTTCAAGGCGAGTAATTAGGAATTCTAGTTTTAAATCTTGGTGTAACTCTCCCTAGAATGTGATGTTTTGTAGTTAACCTTAATATACAAGCTAAGAGTAGGAAAAGGAGTGCGTAGGCAAGTTCATGTCCAAAACAAATTTAGGTTAGTTTTATTATCTTGACTATATATGCATATCAGTCCCATCCACATTGATGATGACGAAGCAGTATTGAAAAGCTTTTATATTATTATGCAGAGTTATGTTGAATAAAAATGCATCATTTGTATTTCAAACTTATTTCTTCGGAATTCACGATCGATTCCCTACAAGATTGTAAATTGTCCATGAACTACCGATCGAACGGCATAAAAATCTTCACATAATGGTCCCTCAATGGATATCTTTCCACTCTCTTGATCTTTCATGACAACAACTTTACCATTCACCACAAGTTTGGAATATCCACTATGAGTCGAATATTCTGCCTTCATCCCCTGTGCTGTCATTTCAGCACGAAGATCTGTTAGGAGGATATCGCCATCACTAATAAAAATACTACTACTGGGTTCCCTAGGTTTCATAACCTCCCTCCCCAAGGAGGATTCCATGGACAAGGAAGGTGGCGATGAGGTTGTTGTAGCCGCTGCTGCTGCTGCTAAAACCAATGACCCATCCAAAGCCAAACGTTTCCCAGTAGCAACGAGATTTACATGGCTGACATAACATTCTCCCACACGAAATTCTGGAAATTCAATAGTCTTGGGAGGATGTTGAGACGATTGATGATCATTGCCAGCTAATGGTATGTCTAAGAGTCGGACAGAGTACGCAGCATGTCCAACATCTAATACCACAGATTCTCCATCGTTGGGGGTAAAGACAACTGCTGTATTCGCTTTGCCATTAGTCCCTCCCACAATACTGCTATTTGCAAGTAGGGATACTTCATCCACAAGATTTGACGACATTGATGATGATGATGACCGAGTTCCACCCAACACTAACACTTGACGTGGTTGTAAGGCTCGGACTGATTGTCTTGCAGCCTTTGCATCCACCTTCCCCTCCAGAGGGATGTAATTTATTTCTGCCAGTACCTCCAAAGCTCTCATAATGGTTCGAATCTTGGTGGGCGGTCTACCATTTCGTCCACGAATGATACCATTCCCCTCGGATAGATCTTCCGCCTCAAGAACACGTTCATCCATGAGAGTTCGTTCGACAGTTCCATCCGTGCCGTCAAGTCGTAAAGATCCTCCGGCAGGTCCACCACCAGACGCCGAGGCCCCCAGGGGACGTCCATCGATGCTGTAGCCAAATCCACGTTTCACTTCATCTCCGATACGTCCCGTCCCACCAGAAAATTTAGAAGGATCGACACCGGTAACGATATCCGTAAAACGATCGGCGGAAACGGCAATGCCGTATTCATCTTCTAGGATTTCTGTAGAACGATCGATTGTGCCACCAATACCATAGTCAGCCTTGGTGTCGAATTGTCCGAATCCTGTCGCTTCCTCTTTGGTCTCAAATAACACTTGGAAGAAATGAATGTTAGAAATGAGTTTTACGTAAATACTTTTTTGATGTTCCAAATCGCATAGATATTCTTACTGTTTAGAGGTTTCGAGAATTTAATAAAAAGTGTAGAATCAAATCTACTTTTTTTCTTTTGTCGGGTGGAAGATAATTGTGAGGGTATATTTGACTTGACTTTATTTTTTTCTTCATCTTCTCCGAGACGTAATTGTCCCTTTGCAAGCTCCACTTCTCGTAGCATCGCTTGTTTTTCAGCCTCTTCTTTCTTCACCAATCGTAAGGCTTCCTCTTGTGCCTGAAAGGCTTTGAGCTCCAACCCAGTCAAAGGTTCGCGATGCGGAACTGGAATATCCACATCAATAACATCGTCCATTTCTCTTCCTTCCAATTTCGCTTGACACCAATGAGATAGTAGCTGACCTGCTGTGGTAAAATCGGAAACCTCATCAACGGAGGATATTCGTGAACCAGGCAAATCGTCATCGGCAATGTCAAATCCTGTATCCGGGAGAGTAGTTCGTAGATACCCCATGGAAGAGTCAGTAAAGATGACAGCATGATCTTGATTGTCAGCCCATCGCAATAGCAAATCGCGTGCCATCCCACTGTCCAATCCAGTACCGGATGCCAATACACAAGATGGATTTCCGTTGGCAGTCGCCGCCTCAAATTCCGATAACGAAGAGCAGATTGAAATATTTTTGAGAGCAAAGGGATGACCTCGTTGAGAATCAAATTGTGCACCGAGTGGTGTGGCCATCCATTCCAATTGTGATCGGGCAAACTCAATAGTATTTTTGGCCATCGTACTGAGCCAACATAAGTTATATGCTCCAGCCAAGCGATGGCGATCCCAATGCTGACTCAAGAGTATAAGAATCTCCAATACTCTACCACTGGAATCCACTGGTAATAAGCAATTCCCGTCACGACGAAGGACGGCAAGGACTGTTTCGGTCAATATTTTCTCTGCTTGTGTTACGACTGGTTGTTGTATGAGTGGTCTGGATGAGCCACCATATAATTGAGATAACTTAGCCATAGCAGGACCTCCAGGATAAGTGATCAATACATCTGGTGTTGCACCGTATTTGAGTAATGTTGATGAATCTAAATGTAATTCTCGTGCGATGTGATATGTCGATGTTAATACAACAATTGTATCATCTTGAAGTCTTTGTAATACAAAGAAGGATGCTCCAACGACATGACCCGCTCTTTGAGCTGTAATTGATAAGGCAGGAACTCCCGTTTGTGGATGAGATATTGTAATGGTCTGAGAATATTTAATGGATTGTATGGACGATATAGCAGAATCTAATTCTTCCAAGGTATACGGTGGTCGTATTCCATCCAAACATAACGATGCATGTTGATCATAGAGAGCCATTTGACCCATTTTAATAGTTGGATATGTTGCAAATGACCGTATCATCGGGAAATTCGCATGATAAAGAGGTAATGCTCCAATGGATCCCAATGTCGAATCCGATATAAGCAACAAATCATGATCAGGCAAAGAAGATAATGATTCTTTCCATCCAACATTCCACAAGACTCGTATACCAGCATATTCAACTAACGTACATCGTGATGTATTCGCTGGACATCGATCATCGAATTGACTTCCATAAATAGGATTCACTCGTAACATATTTTTCGTTTGTGGCCACTTCTCGTACCAACAACAACTTACTTACTACTCGTCATCACAACACTACCACTACGAAATTAACCCTTTCACCCCTGAATGAATTACATATCAACAATTTGTGAAAAGAGATCTGATTGGCCAATCACTGGAGTAAAATGGCGAGAGACAACCTTTCCTAATTCTGATTGGCTCTCACCTCATTGGGTGTAATATAATAAATGACATATATGTCATTTGACTCTTTTTGTCCATTCATTTTAGCTATCACCTTCAATCAAAAGTGATTCCCTTGATCACAGAAAATGGATTCAAACGGTATACAATTTGAAGAAATAGTCAATGAAATACTACAAGAAACACAAGATTGGACTGTGAACAATGAAGATTCTGGCATTGTTGATAATGACAATAAGTATTTGCATATATTGGCCAAGAGCTCATGGTTGAAACTTCTTCAAGAGGAAAAAGTACAAAAGGCATTTGACAACCATGGTTCACTAGGGCTCTTTTGGCTGTTTATAACAAATTCATTCATGAATGCTATCAGAAAAGGGACAAACATAAACCTCAAGAACAAGGGATTGAAAGAAGTAAATGAGAAAATATTTCAAGCTTACATTGGATTAGAAATGGCCATGTCAATTGTTCCATTGAATGACATCTCTTATTGTTGAAAGACAGAAATGTTCACCTGTCATGAGGACTTTCAGAAAACAATGTCAAGGGACAAATTTATGAACATTCATGCCAGTACTGAACTATGTGATTCGGAAAGCTGGCATAAACACACGTTATTGGAGCATTATCCTAAAAGTATATCACAGCTTGCAGTTCCAACTGATACAAGTGTCTTGGATGAGGCAAGCATCAGGACAAAAGGCAGATCAAGAGCAAGATTATGCATGTCATGCTTTAACCTGACAAGTATGCTGTTTGACTTTCTGCATTGGTTGGAACAAAACATGCTTACTTGTCAAGTATTGTTGACAATAGATCTGGAACTTATAATGGTGAAAGTGGACCTGAATCATTTTGCCATGTGTTTTGAGATGTGAGGACACTGTATAATAATTACTTACAAACTTTGGCAAGAGAACTGAAAAGAAGCCCGATTGTATGGTACTGTGAAAGTTACAAATGTTGATGCAACCAATTGACAAAACCTTGCGCAAGGCATTTTAATGATGAAAGATGCCCCAAGGGGAACCAATTGACAAAACCTTGCACAATGTATTTTAATGATGAAAGATGTCCCAAGGGGAAGCTGAAAGCTGATTTGTGCCTATGTTAAGGTGCCTAACTTAGATGTGCTGAAAAGGAAAGCTGCAGCAGAACAAAAGTAGAAGCCCTCCAGTGAAAGATCTTCATTTGTTGCTCCTAGCAAATTGGCTGCAGAGAAAGCTGGATATATTGTATGGAAGGATGCAAAAGTTGTTATTTCACTGTTTTCATGGTCTTGCACCAGTTCAAAGGTGGAACGGGAGTTAATCATCATATCGTTCTACATTTATGGTTCCGACCATAATTGTAGCTTATAATATGTTTATGAACTCAGTTGATCGAATGGATCAAAGGAGAGCAACAAATCCTACATGCCAAAAGGAGCAATGAATGCACATGAGTTTGTTCACATTTGTTTTGGATTTAGCTTTGTGTTGCAGGCCTTTGCATTACATGAATTTATTGATGCAAGACCCAATGTATTGGATTTTGTTAGTTTCAAAAGGTCAATATGAGAAAGTCTTGTGTTGCCACTTAGGTCTCAACAAAAGCACCACAGATCTTTTGAGAAGGAAAACTCTACCTTGATGGAAAGCATAGTAGGAACAGTGGGTGATTCAGATAGACATTTACTCATTAACAAAACCGGAATCCATTGTCCTTTTTGTTTGTTGAGTGGGGTGAAAAAGAAGACTATATATATGGCTGTGCAAAGTGTGGAAGAGGGGTTCATCTAAATTATTACACTCCAGTTCATTTTTCAAGGTGCAATACAATCTGACACTGCGGCAGTTGCAGACATGATATTGAGTACAGAAAAAGACCATTACCAAGGGGCATGAGCAAAAAGTCCAAGTATGTTGGAGATAGTTGCACATTGACAATGACTTAAGCAGCAATTCAACTTAATTTTTACTCTTCATGAAAACCTATGTAATTACCATCTGGCTCTGGGTACATTTCTTGAATCTTGCAAACAATACGATGGAATTGGAATCCTATTACCTTGACCGAGATGCCCAAATTTCAAATATGTAAATGTTTTGTGCAATGCTTTCCTCATCTTATCATTTGGGATAAAATTCCCACCCCAATCTGACATGGCAATCATCCCATGTATAGCTTTGTGAATATATAATCTTTTTGAGTAATCCTTCACTTTGTCACCAAAATCAACCCACTCAAAAGTTGTTGATCCACAAATTTGGCTTACAATTACTTTATCATCAACAAATCCTGTCTCTTTTTCTTCCTCCATCAATTGCGTCGTACGGTGGAGTAAAATGATTGGCTGATATTCCAAAATTTGCAGTGATTTTCATTGGCTAATTCAAATGATATGTATGCCGTTTGAAAATTTTCAGGGGTGAAAGGGTTAAGGATATACTACTATTTGACGTCTGTCATTGGTGTTCAGATAGGTAGAAAACTACAGAAAACAATGTCCAAACTATGTTTTCAAACATAACTTTACAAGGAACAATCAATGGAGGTATTCCATCAAACATTGTCTGAAGCTACAAATGGAAAGAGAAATCATGGATCTAACCAATGCCATTCATGTCTTGGTCATATTGGTTCACAAAATAATGTTGTCAAATCCTCATGCAAAATAAAGGAAATCTCCCCCTTCTCAAAGCATAAAAGTTTTATAAAAAATTCTTGACTTCATCCATGCCACTTATTGTCTAGGACTAGCAGGTTGAGATTCCACATTGTTTTCCCCTGTTTGTCGCGCAACATCTGTTTCCCTCAACCATGTACCCAATGTGGCAAGTGACGAAAAAAATACTCCCCACATTCCAAAGTAGGGGTTTGAAGGACCAAGAATCAAACCCTGAACACCAGTGAAGGTTGTACAAGCCCAAGCACTCATGATGGAAAAGGAAAGGATCAAAAGGCCCTCAAGGTAGGAAAAAATGGGTTTCCATACGATGAACTTGACTTTGAAGAGAATGACCATTCCTGACAGTAAAACTGTACCCCATGCTGTAAGGATGGCTTGAATCCACTCAAAGTTGACTGGTACAATCAAATTTCCTTGGTTGTCGTAAAAAACAAAGTAATCTCGGTTGATATACATATCAGTTACTGACCCGGCGGACACGAAACAAAAAATTAAAACATAAAACCAATTAAGTACCTTGATACAATAGAAGAGTGTTGATCATGGAACATGAGAACATACATTGTTAGTGTATTGTTCAGTTTTCCTACGTACCGTCGTGGTCCTGGAACCTGTAATCAAGTCCAAAATAGAAGAGTATCCAGCACTCAGGGTCCACATATCCAAATTAAGGATAGATGCAATGAGCGCAATCCATGCCGTGAAGTATACATTGGCTTGTGTTGCACCAATCGAGAAGCTGCTAGTACTGACATGCGTCCCGACGATCCAAAATATGGCATTGATGAGTAATAGATTTCGTTCGTATCGACTTCCATCCGCAAAGATAGTTCTCCACAATGTAGGTAAGACAAACGTATCAAAGTGTGCCAAAAGAATCAACAAGGAGGAGGATGTTCCGATGCATGCTACCAAAAAGGCACCAATGAATTTCCATAACAAGACACGGGTACCGGAGATAATCACGAACCGTTCCTTGCGTAAGAATTCAAAATCATCAAAGGCACGTTGTAAGTTATTATTCTTGTAGAACCGTAAGATGGATGCTAACATAATAATGCTGGCAATTAAGATATAAATATAACCCGTAAGTCGAGGAGATGCACGAATATCTGTTGCACTGGTTGAGATAGATCGTTGTTGTGGTTGTTGTTGTGGATCTTGTTGTTGTGGATCTTGTTGTTGCTCCCGTTCCTCCGGAAAAATTGAATTCCTCATCATCATCACCCTATTTGATGTAGGAGATGTAACTGCATTTGCAAAGGATGTAGTCGAAGAATCAACTACAGATCTCATTAAGGACGATCGAAATCGACTATGTTGACGTTCTATTCGACGATTTGGCATTACTGTTGTTTCTGGTATAGCCATTTCTGCGGCCGGTGCATTATCCACTGCCGCTGTCATCACATTGGTAGAAGAACTACGTGCTGCTAATGATTCATCAAAGACGACTCGAGTTGGCATGGTTTGTTTCGACTTGTGTGTTTTCGAGATTTGGTTGTTGACACGAATGGACGACTAGGCTAGTAAGTAGTCTTATACAACACACACAATATACGCAGTTACGAGTATTCTCAATACCTCCATTTCTGTCTTCAATAGATAAATGCGTATCAAAGGGTTCCACTTGAATGCTACTTATTTCTTGACAGCATGATTCAATCTTTGTCTCCTTTTGGCTTCTGATATGCTGTCAATGGATCCAAAGTTTGTTTTTCAGTTCATAAACTACCAGGTAAAACAATCCATCCAGAAATTCCTTGGTATTGCACTGGAAGACAAACCAGATTATCCCCTGTCTTGTGAATGTCATGGTGAAGCTAGATGTTGCCAATTCATGTTTATGCTTGGCAAGGAGCATCTTCTTACCACGTCAAAATAGAATCAGCATCCTGATAATGATTGGTTGGGTGAATTGGGTTTACATTACTTGCTACATTTTTGGTTCATGCTTTTGATTCTAACTCCGGATTCACACCAAGTAAGTTACCTTCTCTTTTTGGAAGACCTGAGATCACCAAACTCATTTTTTATATGATTGTTGCAAAAGTACGATGCTGGAGATACCATGGGAAATCCTAGTTTCTTCTGTGTCTTTGAAAGTGTGATGTGAAAGTACGGTCCAATTTCGCGAGCGCCTCAAGAGTACAGCAGGATAAATAGGATAGTTTACTTCAAAAAATTGGCTTCCAGCAATTAACATATAATTTCTTTTGCAAGGGAATATCATAATCCTTTGAGAGCTGAATTGCTTTTATTTGATTACATACATGGACAAACAATTGTTGTTATCTTGGTCAAGAAAGTATATGTTAATCATCAAATCCAGATTTATTCCTTGGCAATAAGTAGTCATTTATAGATTTGCAATAATACTTGTCGAGATAAAGAGGGGTTAGCTTGTTTGGGACCAATTTTTGAATTCAGAAAAGTATTTTATGCCAGAAAAGATAGGCACTCTTGAAGAGTTTTTTCAAAGTTAAGATACGTATGAATAGATGATTTGTTTCCAAATAAGATCATTGCTACTCGTTTTTCTTAAACGAATAAATGGAATTGTTGCGTCAAAGAACGACAAGTCAATACGTTGACCAAGCGTTTGAAATTCAGCTCATGAGAGAATGAATTTCTCTTTTGTATAGAACTTCAATATGTTTGCTTTGGACGCTGATGTGACACACATGAGATTGCTTTGACCTCTCGATAGCTCAATGTGATATGATATTTATTTCCGTTGAATGATCGAAATCAATATTGGATTCTCGTGAAATTTTCGCCATGTTCATGTGTTTTTTTGTGCCTTAATTCTTTCTTAGACATGAATAAGATTTAGAAGGACATTTTGTGAGTTTTTTGTTGCACTTTATTTGTCATCACATTGAATAAACGAAGCGAAAGGAAAAAACGAGAAGTGACTTAAATCGGTTCTCACATCATTTAACATGAATTAGTTAGTTAACGCCTTGATATCATAATATGTAAATCGAAAATTCTAGGCGAACTTGACCACAAATTTGAAGCGCAAGATCCAATTTCCCACACGTAAGTGAATGTTTTTTGCACGTCCTCACCTTCCAAAGATCTAGCAACGTAGCCTTATCATTATCTTCCATGGACAAAAATCATTCTCAAAGCCTCCAAAACACTCATGGAAAGAATCGCTTTGCTAGACGCGATTTCCTACCTCAAAAATATCTTGATAGGGAAGCTCAATCAAATGTCTTAAACCAATCTACCCATCCTTACTCTATGATCGATTCACTAACTGATGGGTTAGAAAATATTCATCAGAGGAATCATCATCCATCCGATTCAGCTGGGTCCGAAGCACGAAATGATTCCACAAGACCGATCACCATATCGCACCCTGAGAGGAAAGTAACCCCAAGAAGCAAATCTTGGTATCAAAGTATGCTAAGAGACAAGAAGTTGATCAACGAAAGCGATAGAGTTGCAATCTCTCATGACGTAACAGAAAAAATACCTCTGGATACACACCATTTTGAGCTGTGTATTCCTGTTGCTCACCAGAAAAACACTCCTATGAGTGATATTTCGATTGAAGATCCGGATTGGTTGGATGATCTATACAGTGAGTCGATCACAACTCTTCCTGGGCAGAGTTTCAAGGATACAAAAGGTGATGTAATGAAAGATATGAATATTACATCTAACGAGAGTTCAAGACAGGGATCAAGGGTGTCTCAAGTTAAACGATCATCAAAGGTTGTTGACAGAACAAATGCACGACAATTATCATTGCCATGTAACCCTTCAGAAGATTCATATCTGAATAAAAGTGCATTTGATTATCTTGCTTCTCCCGAATGGCAGAAACATGAAAAGATATTGCTTGATTGGAAATGCTTTGTGAAGAAGCAAAGGAGCCGTTCATCTGGGCTGACGCCTGGTTTTCCGAGTGTCCTTCCACAGGTCCCTCAGGAATCAACTTTCTCCAAAGTTGATCGAAATAGATTGAAGAAAAAAGTACAGAATATGGAAAGAAGTGATTCTAAGTTGTCACTAACCAAGAAACGAAACAACAAGAAATCAGAAAGTAGCATTCAAGGATAACAATATTTTTCTCTATATGCATATTTCATTATCTAGTAACATCGTACAAACGTCAATGCCTCGCAGTGTGTGAACGACCACGAGCTATAAATACAATTGTTTCTCTTTTATGGAGTCCTTTGAATTAGAAGAATAGGATTGTTTGATATTATGTTTCTCGATTCACGAGATGATGCTGATTTACTTTCTAATGCAGTGTCTAGTTCAGATTTTTCTTTATTTCCACAATGGAAGGGAGCAAAATCTTATTTAAAGCCAAGCAGTGTCCAAACGTTTCTCTAAAATATTTGATGAAAGAAAGTAGAACATAGTTACAAGGATATCTCTGATTTACAAGAGATGTGTGGGAGAAAAAATCGTCTACCATTGCGGAATTCATGAATGATAAAAGATGTTTCGCATTCATAGCACAATACGTCTAGGGAAAGCCTCATGTGTTTATCCAAAAGCACAAGAATAAATTAAAGTCATTAGAGAATCCCTGGTATATTTCCAGCTTGATTCGTAGCCCTTGGATATGTCAAGTACCAGGAATAGTCTTGAATGACAGCTTTCTCCCAAAGTCAATAACGCATCATTTCCAATCCTATTCAATATGATAATGATTTGGAAAACTGAAGGCCAATATATCATCAAAATAGAAAAGACTTTCCAGGATGGTGGCATGAAGGAATATATATCCTAATGGACATGATTCCTGGAATGGAAGCAAACAAGCACTGAATGTCTGCTTTGGAAGAAGATTATGGGTGAATTATTTCAAAGTGCGCGCCAATCGCTTTATGTGAAGCATGCTGAAGTACTCTCAAGTATTTTGGTTTTATATAGGAATACAGGTTACTCAATGCTTATGGTACAAGTATACATCCAGTGGGATTGTTTTCATGGCAGTTTATGTGTCGTTGGTTGTCTCACCCATTGGAATCGTCATATAGCTTTTATTTAATGAATTGGAAAATTTGCTGCACAGGATTAAAAAAGAGAAGTCATTGCTGTTGTAGCCTTTACAAACTCTACCAGCGAAGTAATTCAACATAAAATGTAAGTGAGGATTATATGGATTAGAGGTGTTAACGGATGTCCTATGTCCGTTGTCAACGGACGGACAACGGACAACAGACAGTAAAAGACGGACACCACCGATGTCCGAACAGGTAAAAGACTTTATCGGACATTTGGCGAAATGAGCACCGCAAATGTAAATAATGCGTGTAATGAAGTTAGTGAAGTATATTCTACACCCCTAGAAAGTGATACACCCATTATTGATGTCGACAA
>CAAAJI010000015.1:386950-444366 GCA_900642245.1 Fragilaria radians
GTTACAGATCCCAAAGACTTGAGAAGAGTTTCAGGAGAAATCAGAAGAAGAAAGAAGAATGATGAAAAATGTTGACTTGAACGAGTTGGCTTTTACGGAATTAATACTGTCCATTGACGTAAGCAACAGTAGTTGAAAAATTGCATTTGGAATTTTAAAAAGTTGCAAGTCGAAGGATTATGAAGATGGGAATGCAAGCCTAGCCTAGGAGAAGCTCAAGAAGAAGTTTGACCCAGTATCTGCACCCATATTAGTGAAGACAGAGAGGATGTTCAGGGAGAGCAAGCTTGGAAATAATGAAGAGCCTGAAATTTGGATTAATGATTTAAAAGACCTACGGGTAAAATTGGAAGTTATGGGCTCAAATATGACTTATGAGCACTTTCTCATTCAAGTTTTGAACAGTTTAACTAGTGACTACGAGTTGCAAACGACGCTCATGGAGAAGCATATCGGTAATAAGGAGAATCCTTTCTCTATTGTTGAGCTCAAGGAAGTCATTTAACTTGAGATATGAAAGGCTTTCATCAAAGTCTGAGTCTACAATGAGTGATGACTATGGCAAGGAAAAGGCGCTGTTTGTAACGCAATTCAAAGGTAAATGCCGAAATTGCGGAAAATGAGGTTACAAGTCAGCACAGTGCAAGTCCAAGATGGTCCAAGAAGACAAGGAAATCATCTGCAATTACTGCAAGAAATGAGGTCATCTTAAATCTAACTGCTTCAAATTGTTAAGAAAGAATGAAGCTGAAGGCAGTCATGTTGGCATAAGAAACGGGATTGCTGGATCTGCTGCTGATGTGGCTTTAAATACAATGACTGCCAATGACGGAATTGACAGCAAAATTTGGATTGGCAACAGTGGCGCTTCATGCCATTATTGCAATAGTGAAGAAGGTTTATACGACTACACTAATATTTTGGAGGAGATAACGGTTGGAAAGGGCAACAAAACGCTGGCACAGAAGGTTGGAAGCTTAAGATGCATGGTCCAACAGAAAAATGGAGAAAATTTGTTGTTGTACTCAAAGACGTAAAAGTTGTACCAGAGCTATGGGTAAATCTTTTCAGTATCAACAAGGCTTTGAAACATGGGTTTAATCTTGGCAATGAAGATGTTGCAATGAAGTTGATGAAAGGAAATACAACTTTTGTATTTTGACAGAATCTTGAAGACTATAAATGGGTTTGCTACCAATTGCTGGAAATATTGCAACCACAGCTACTGAGGGAAATAAAGTAAAGTATAATGTACATTGTAATGACTAAGAAAACAATTCAGGGAAAATTGAATGACGGAGGAACTGTTGGTTTATATGTTAGATATCCTGATAATCATGCAAATGATGTTTACAGGATATTCAACATTAAAACCAAACAAATCATCAAGTCAAGAGACTTAGTTTGGCTTAATTTGAGTCATGGAAATTGGAATAAATTGAAAAATAACAACATTCAGCCTCAAGATGATGAAGACACTTCTGATGCAGAAACTACAACAGAAGATGCTAATGATTTAGCTGAGCAAGAGGATGCAACTCTAGATGATGCTCAAATCAGAAAGCAAAGCAAAGCTTTAAAACAAATTTCAAAGTTGAAAGGCTGGTTAATTCCGATCCCTCAAAATTCCTTGATATGCAAAATTCGGGTAGGGAAATGATAGATTTTGCATTTATTGCGGTTGATCTTGTCAAGGACCGGAACGTTTCGAGGAGGCATACCATCACCCTGAAGTTCATAAGAAAATTAAGTGTCAAGGACCCGGAACGTTTCGAGGAGGCATACCATCACCCTGAAGTTGATAAGAAAATAAAGTGTCAAGGACCCGGAAAGTGTCGAGGAGGCATACCATCACCCTGAAGTTGATAAGAAAACTAAGTGGAGCCATGCAATTTCGAAAGAATTCAAAGAAATGAATGCCAAAGGAGTTTCGGGAAAATTTGATAAGTCGGAGATTCCCAACGGAAGAAACTTTATCAGAAATACTGGATTTTTAAAACGAAACGGTACGGAATTTTCCGAGCATGGTTAGTGACATGTGGCTACAGTCAAATTCCTTGAGTGGATTTTCAGGAACGTTATGCGCCCGTTATCAATGATGTGACATTCCGAATTCTCTTGGTCACAATTTTATCGGAAAAGTGATCAATATTGAAACGGCATTTCTGCATGGTGATCTCAAGGAGACGATCTTTATGGAGATACCAAAGGGTTGGAAGCAAGTTTTAAATTTATGTTTAATTTAAAAAGAACCATTTATGGTCTTGTCCAATCTGCTGGGGAGTTTTATAATAAACTTGTTTTGTCTTTGAAAGGTTGTGGTTTCATGGGAAGCCCTGATGACCCATGCTAGTGAAACTCCCAATCATTGTGAGGTGTGATAATGTGGGTGCAATTTTTATGGCAGAGAATTTGAGTTCTGGAGTTTGCACCAGACATGTTGACACCAGGTATCACTTTGTTTTTGAACACATTGTTGATAATTTCATAAAAATCGTATTGTAAAGTCTTGTGATAACAATGCTGATGTCTTTATGAAAAATGTGAGTAAGGATGCTTACACAAACAAGTAAGTAATTTCTTAGGAAAAATGGAAGATTCGTATGATTGAATATTGGAGATGATAGGGTATTGGATTGCATCAACAATATTCTTTAATCTTAGGGTTAGTTTAGTATATGAGAGAATAAGCAAGGGTATTTGTTGTATGCAAGGACAGTGATGAGAAGACATTCTAGTTAGCAATAGGACTAACTAATTTTTTTAAGATTACAATTTAAGTGTGAAGAGGCTCTCTAACATACTGAAAGGTCATTGGAAAATTAAGCAACCCAGAAAGAATTGCACACATTGTTATGGAACCCAAGGCACCAGATAGCAAGGCTGCCATATGATTGGGCAATACCTAAATGTAACTGATCACAAGTGGTCCACAGCATTGGTCAGTTGTATTTAAAAATGTGTTTGCTTAAGAATGGAATCCAACAACTGACAATTGGGATAGAGGCACGTCCAGTTGCAGTATTGGATTTGTGATTTGTTATACAACATGTCCAAAGATATGGACCTCAAAATGACAGCAAGGTTGTCTATAACCAAAAGCAAGTACATGGTCATTTTCATCCCAACTAGGGAATCTGTCGCAAGTAGCCAAGAAATGTCTCATGAAGTTTTGGAAGTTTGGATGCAATTTCCATTATGTATTGCCACACTTTTGAAAGCAAGATTGGTGAAATTGAAATGGCTAAATATGGCAAAAGGACAAGGCACGCGAGCACAAAATATAAAGCTAAAGCGGCGGATGGATTCAAATCTGACGTCGTCAAAGAATTATAATGATGCCTGCTATCCTTAAATCGTCAAACTCTTAACGTTGATACACACGATTGACATTCTTGAAGATTCACACTATCCCAAGACCACTTACTTCTGTATTAAAATTGCACGTTCTACGCGGGCTGCAGATCATACCAAGATTCACTTACACCGCATAATTTCCAAAAATCTCATAAACTTTCGTATGGACTTGCAACGAAGTCCTTTTCTCTTGAATTGGAATGAATCTCAGAGTATCCAATGCAAGGCACAAGGGATTATAACCAACGGGACGGATATTATATGGATGTCCTGCAAAAAGTATCTTATCCGTGGAAGATTGGTAAAGTTAGACCCACTCAATTCAACTCGTGTGGAGTTATTTGTGGAACTATGGAATTGGCATGCCTTGGAGGGACCACAAGCATCCCTGGGTAGTCAATCATACGAGCATATTGGCGACGGTGATTATGTAGAGCTTACATCCCATGGATCTCGAGAGCTTTGGTTTGGTATTGAGGATGGTAGTTGGCCTCGAGTTCTGCCAGCAGCCATTGTCCGATACGATGCAGAAACTTTGGAATATATTGACACTCACCGACATGCTACGATACGAACTATGCCATTCTTGGCATTCCATAAGGCACGTCAAATAGCGTATACTGCCAATTGGACGGATAACTTTGGTCAGCTGCTTGTTTTCGATGCAATCAACATGACTTGGGTCAATGACAATGCAACAATTCACAATTTGCCAAATGAGTATTATCAATCTGAGATACCATTCATTCAAGGATCTGACATGAAAGATGATACCCTCTTTCTCATGATTGATGATTACAAGTCGACCTTGATAGAGATACAAATGAATCGAGAAAAAACTTATGATGGGCAATTGAAGTCTATTTCCTATTTAGGCTTAGGCTATGAACGAGAGGGTATTGCAATCATGAATAACTGGTTACTATCTTTTGGAAATAGATGGAAATCGTGGGAAGGAAATCATTATGCTCAGATTGTTTGCGTCCAATTACCCATGCCATCAGGCACCAAACCATTCTTTTTCATTGGAATCATCAGTGGAATTTTGTTTGGATTTGTGATCTCAGGTATCATGGGGGCATTTCTTTGGAGACGAGTGACAAATAAATCCAACCCTTCTTATGTAGAAGTAGAAAAGGAATCGAATCAAATTCTGTAATGTGCATATTTTTGTATATAAATATATGGAAGAAACCAAAACTTGTTTCTTTATTTACGATCACGTTCATACTTCCTAGGAATTGTATTAACAATAAATTATCCAATTGGATTCAAGGTATGAATCTTCTAAGGAGATCATTCAAGGCTCAGGTAACATGGAAACAAAAAATTTCAATGCTCTTGGGTAATAACGAGATGCACATATACCGCTTTTTCTTTAGGATGGATAAAGAAGAAAGTTCAATATCACTAAGCCCTTCAAAGAATTCACTCAAATAGGTTACAGTTTATCATGTAATGTAGTTGTCACAACCTTTCCAGTACGCATCTGCAAATTGCCATTGTTGGTATACAAATCAAGGAAATTTTGTGTTTGTATTGTATTGCTATTCTGGTTCAAGGTCATATGGCTGATTACTATGTTGCAATCGCTGCAGAATGTATTAATGCTTTGTTTGGAGGAACATGAAAAGAAACTTGTTGTATGAAAATCAAATTCATCTTTACTTGTATGTAAGTGTTAGATAATGACCATCCCTAGTCGCGCATTATAAAGCCAATTAAATTGAGACTTGGACAACAATAGTGTACTTGGATGGAATTTTGGGCAGACTAACTTGTACTTGATCTTTTCAACAAAAATACAAGTCGTTAAGTCATCGTGCACCCTATTGCTGTCCTCAGGTTTACAGTACAGCATACTTCATGATTTACATCAGACTTTAAATAACATATTTACCCACTTAAGCCATGAAATTTAATGTTTCAACTAGTAGTTGGCAATTGCTTTGCTACACAGATTTGAGTATTAGCGATATAATGAAATCACATTTTTCCGCAAAGATTATCAAGTTTTAAACAAGTGAGTTGAGCATTGGAAGCTCTGTTGCCGAATTGTTTTGTCATTGGTAAGATAATTTATTAGGTTGATGTAATTTCAATGCATTTTTCAAGTTTGAATAGCTTTCTATTCTCAGAGGATGAAAACTGTAAATTGAAGAAATTTCAAGTATAGGAATACATGAATACTATCCAAATCAAGGAATTGCATATTGTGACTTCAACAAACATAAATATCTGCAAGATCTGTGGTTCCAGGTAATTATTTCTTCTTGGTACCAAATCTTAGTATCCAATGAATGAAGTCTTTGTTCCTCAAAGTGCAAGTGCAACAATATTGTGGGTTTGGTAGATGATTTTTGTTTCAACCAGTTAAAATTGAGGTTTAAAGTATGCAATTCTGCTGCAGATATTCACCAACTTTTGTTGATTCATATGTTACTGTTCAACTTTTAATATAGCTTTAACAATTATGCTTTACATACCGCAATGAACAATTGTGTGTAGTTCTATAGTTTACAATGAAACGTCTAGACAACATACCAGTGTAAAATTATGGGTGAATATGGAAGGAATTTCTAACTTTTGTGAATGAAAGTAGGCTAGATATCTACCTCAACATAATGGGCTAAATAAATATTCTTTATTTTGTTAGCAATATCCTCATTGACATTTGTTTCCTACAGTCCAACTAAAGCCTACCATACATTCTTCTTCTTTGCACTAGCCTGACGCAATACTAAGAAAAATCATTTCTCCGCATTTCTTTCTGAAAACAGCTGTGTTAAAAATACTTTTTGAATCCTAACACAATTAGTCCTTTAGAATTGTGACGTAATAAAAAAGCATTGTGGTCACATTTAAAATGTGCCGCAAAACGCAAAGGATTTTTTAGCCTCAAAAGTTTGTTTTGGTCAAAGATGAGTACGTAAAAAACTTCAAGTGCTTATGTTCTATCACTCACCCGTTGTACTCCTTCTTTCCTCTACCCTACGTAGAGGAAGTCTCATTTTTACGAAGATATCGGGTTTGTAGTTGATGATTCAACTCACCAAACCACATCTGATAGATCTGAAAATGAGATTTCCGACGTCAAAAGCCACAGCAATTACGTGGGCTTGGCTTAGGTACACCGTTGGAGTGCCTCTGATTTCCGCCACATCAAGAAACGGAGGACCACCTTCTTGCATGGGGCGGTTCAGTTTGTTCCTCCTCTTTTATTTAGGAGTGAGCATCCTATAAAGAGAACTACCTTTTCGTCATTTGGGTCATTTCTTTTTATCTTTACTTATATTTATCCATAAGATTGCTGTTCAAAGCCTCATTGTTGAAATAGTATTGTGATTCCAGTTAGGGACAAGCATTAACTTGCAATTGTGCCATTATAATCCCTTAGGAGAAAATTCAAAATTGAAAAAGAAGGTTCTTGTTCATTATCAACCAATGAAATGACTGCTTTCGATGAGGATGATGCAGGTACTGGTGTATCTGTTCCTGCGGCTGAGGGCAATGTTTCTGCAAACAAGGACAGTATTCCTATAGGGACCGGTGAGATTGATAAATTGATAAACTTAGTTGCCAAGGGAAAAAAAGAAGTCAAGAGAGTAGTAATAAAAGCAAATTATAAGTACGTATTTGTGCTTTTACTAGTAATTATTAATACAATTTTGAGCTTCTTCCAATGATTGCATGGAAAGACAATCTCAAGGGATTTCTGTCTCATTCATGACATGCTGGAAACCAGTGATTGATTAAGGTTAAGGGTTTTTGATTCATGAATTTCATTCATGGCAACCATAAATTCATATAGAGCTCATATTTCAGATTTGCACAGGTTACAAACCCTTGACTAACGATACATGCAGGATACACATGAAGACGCCTTGATGACCGCCAGCATCACGCTCAAATTACAGCAAGTAGAACAACATACATGCCAGAATGCTGCACGCTTGAGTGATTTATTGCAAAGATTGCAGAGAATCGAGCATAAGTTTCCAAGTTTGAGGGGAAAATTTGAAAGTCATGCCAGAGATAACTGTCAGATCGTCGACCATAAGGTTAAGTCTCTTGAATCATCAAGCATGCTGGCTGAAGCATCGAAAGATCACGAAATTTCCAAAATTCATAAAGCTAAAGATCATGAATTGCTGCTTGAGACAAGAAAAGACACAGCTCGTGACCTGCACGATACTTCGACGAACATTGATGATACGACTAGAATGATTCTATTCGATAAAAGTCCGCTATCCAATGCAGTAGTATCCAAAAAGAAGAAGAATTTAATTGGAGATCGATTCACGAGAGGTGGCTCAGTGGTCTCTTCGATTTCGCACTCAACAAAGATGGAGTCACAGGATTCATCGGATGACATATCTATAGGAAATCATTCAATATCATCATCAGTAGTCGGAGAAGACCTGTTCCATGTATTTGATCACGCATTGAGCGACAAGCAAGGAGATTTTGGAAAGTATACTGGAGTTGTAAGTCGATTGACTGGTAAACCACATGGTTTAGGATTAATGCTTTATGACATCGTTAGATTCCACGAAGAATCTTACCAGAGGATATACAACGGAGACTGGTTGCATGGATGCTACAATGGACATGGGTTTGCGATATTTTCTAATGGTGATTCCTATCATGGATATTTTCGACGAAATGTTAGGCACGGCAAGGGAAAGTACGTGTGGGCTGATGGGCGTGTCTATGAAGGAGAGTTTGTCGAAGAAATGCGCCAAGGAAAAGGCATTTTTGTTTATCCTAATGGTGCTAGATACGAGGGGAGTTATCATAATGGACAGAAGCATGGATCTGGACAATTTGTAGATGATAAAGGAGGGAAATATACAGGAAATTGGGTGAAGGGCAAATTTGAAGGTCATGGCGGTACGTTAGTCATCTTAAACGACACTTTGCTTTGAGAATAAAATTTCGAGAGAGTTATCTGATACATTCCATCTTGTAACATCTGCCTTTAGTATTCGAATGGGAGGATGGTCGCATCTACCGAGGAGAATGGCGTGATGGTAAGGCAAACGGTAAAGGAGTTGAGTTTTATGCTAATGGTCAAATTTATCATCGTGGACTATGGGTGGATGATGAACCTCTGCATAAGACGCAACCTTCTGATTAGCTATTTCGGTTACTGAAAAGAGTTATTATATTGCTTTGCCCCATGCATTGATCAATAATTTTCCAAACGTTGGTTTATGAAACTACTTTCATAATGTATGCATCATCACCTGAAAGGAATATTGAATGTTTGTTATCTAACCGATGGTGCGATATAATTTATTTTTATACTTACACAATTAGGCTTTTCATCTCAGTCAATCTCAATCCAACTTGTGTTGAATTCGTTACTTTTGCTTTGCAAAATCCTTAATGTTGCCTTGGATTGGCTTTATGTAACTCGTACGTGTTCTACTTAGCCTTGGAATAAAATTGTGTTTGGATTGATTGACTTTATTTCATAGCCATCATATTTTTATTGCAAGTCTTAAAATAATCGCATCTTGTTTTCTGAATGCTTGAATCACTCAAGTTGTGAAAACCAATAGTATCAGATTTTCTATGAATACTTACATAATTTCCAAAGCCACATAGTGCGTAAAGACAAATTCTTACTCCATAGCGTCAAATAAACGTTCTCCCCATTCCGATAAGGCACCTATATTCGTCCAAAACAGTCTCAGTGAACAAGTTTGAATGTTTTTAGCTTGAAGAACTGCAGCTTTCAACCTAACATATAATTTCAGGAATGCTTCTTTGAAAGGCTCTCTCTATTTTGGAAGGTTATCTTTAATTTCTCTGCTCTTTCATTGATTCAAATTTCGAAGAGAATTAATCTCTCTTTTTGGATATTTTTTTATGCGAATCTATGTATAAGGGTTTTGCCGTCTTTTATGAAAAAAACTGAAAGTGTAAAGAGTTTCCATTGATATAAGATAGATACTTGATTGGGAAATGTCTTAAGTGAAATTTGTACAAGGATTCTGTTCCTTCTTTTCGCCTATTTACTTTCTCGTGAATTCATAGTTAAGCTGTCACAAGGCATGAAGAAAAGCCTTTACGATAATACTTGCAGTTATCAGAAACTGGTTTCCTTCCTTGAGCTCGTTTTCATTATCATGGATTTCATAATTGAATCTACCTTTTAACAAAAATCTAGTTGACATTATCATTTGAGATACATCTTGATGTCAACAACAAAAGTTTTGTACTTGAAATATTCATATCTTTCCTATGATATTTGAAAAAATCTTGCTCATGTAGATATATTGGTAAATACTTAAAGAAGTACGCTGGATATGACAACCCCAATGTTTGGGCTTGGGCTGTATACTAAAAAAGGATTATAAAGAAATCAATCTAAGGCTAGGTGAAAGTCCATGAACTAAAGTAAAGTCAATGATAGGAATATGACTGTGTACCTTAATTCCATGGCGCATGAGATCAGTTTTTTTTATTCATCGCCTAAGAAAATTAAAAAAATTGAATTAATTATCATATCCCTTTAAAGTCATGTGGGATTTCTCTTCGACGTAACAGGTGGTTATCAAATTGTTTCAGCATAGTTTCTGTAGAGCACACTCAGTTTAGAAAGTTTCCAGAATTGGTAAAAAATAACTTTAAAAACAATAAACGGTCTCAATACACTCATGAACTGCTGTGGGAGACAATTCTAAAAAGAGTGCCCATTTTTTCGTGCCCGAATGAAACTGCCGTAAAGAAATAAATATTCAAGTGTAAAATTCATTTTAAGTTACGATTAGAGCGATATATAAAGCATCATTTCAACTCATATAAATTGGGAAGCTTCGTGCTACTTGCATTCCGATTGACTTGTTGATGTCGTCGGGAGTAGACATTCATTTCTCTTGACTCCATACTATGCATTCCCGATTTACTGCTGCTCAACAGCATGGCAGTAGCACTTAAGACAGGTCTGTCATTTGTTTTTCGTGACGATTTACGTGACGAAACCGCTGAATTTTGATCATAAAAGAGATAGGGGTACTTCGAGTGAATCTGAGACACCTTAGCGGTGGCATTCCAACGATTGTACATGCGTGTGGCTTCAATCATGAGGTCACATGCCTTGGCTGTATCGTTGTTAGCAAGGCAGTGAATCGCAGCGCGCTCATTAGCTAACGCACGATGATGAGCATAGTCAGAAGCATTCGCAGCCTCGATGGCGTCCATGAATAGTGTAACTGAAGTATTGGTCTCACTAGCAGCATTAATCTCTGCCTCTAGTAGAAGAGCCATGTGGTTGGAATTCACACAACCCATCTTTTTCCACTTTTGTAGCTTTAACAAATCTTTTTTTGCGTCATTAAGATGCTTCTTTTTCATCGTTGCTTTGTACATTTCTACGCCTATCAGCCCTCCAAACCATACTGCAGAGGGGATGGTTGCCCTGGTTTGTTGGTGCTTTGAATCGTACTTATCATAAGAGAGCTTAGCCTCATGAGCCTTTTCATATTGATTGAAGTAGTAGGAAAGTTTCATCTTCTGATAATTAAAAATGCTCAAGTCGACGTTCATCTCGAAGCATTCAGCTAGGTAACTTTCTTCTGTCATGGCTGTTCCCGACATCACTAAGACATTACGACTTTGACCAGTCAAATTTAATACGAACTGATATTCAGGCAATAGTCTCATAACAGTGAATGATTCACCGCATCGACGACCTTCTTCAATCACTTCACCGTATTTTTCACTCAAAGGCGACAATTTATCGCCTCGAAGGAGGCTGAGGGATAGTTGCACATACCTTGAAAACAGAACATTAGAAATCAGAGGATGGCCAGCAGCTCTCTTGTAAAATGACATGTCAACCTCTAATTCTACACAGAAAGGTTGGAACCAATGGTCAACATAATAAGCCATCAATGCCTTTGTCATGGCAGACTTCGCAGTTGGAAATTTCTGAAGCATTGCATGAGCAACTTGACTTGATTTCTTGGCGTCTTCAATGTAGTCATTTAAGCGAAAGAAAATACCAAGAGCCGCAAAGCCTTGAGCAGAAAATTCACATGGACCATACTTAAAACTGATGTTGACGATACGGCAATGGAGTTGCATTGCCAGTTGGATGTCACCATTTATCCAAGCCGTTTCGCCAAGGCGATGTAAGAGATTGCAGGTTTCAAGCTTTACGCTTTCTTGCATAGGTGAACGATCCAAAAAGCCGACAACATTCTTGTTGAATTGCGATCGTGACGTTAGAGCCGCAGATCCTACTCTGAATCCACCATTCTTCATTTTTTCTCCGATTAGTTGGAGCAGTTGTATACCAAGATCGATTGCCTCGGTATAACGAGCTTGGGATTGAAGTGACTGCATCAAAATGACGTATACCGGCTTTTTGTCTTCCACGGAAGTTGCATTAAGTATAACTTCATCTACAGCAGCCTTACAGGCAACATAGTCTCTGTCCGCAAGTGACATTTCTGCCAGCATAGTTGTCAATTCCAACGACAACGCATATTCAGTATTCCACTTTCGGAAACTAAGTATTGTAAGTCCCTGTCGCGCAAAACTAGCAGCCAGCTCATAGGAATTTCCTTGTGACGCTAGTTCGGCGGCTTCCATGTTGAGCTGCGACAGAACAACCTGGCAATCCTGTGATAAAACCTTATTTGCAAGATTCAAGTTTGCTACGGCGGGGAGTAATAGATTTTTCTCCCAAACGCTCAAGTCATATAAAGCCCTTCCAACTTTGAAGACAAATAACTGATAATTGGGATACGAATTCAGAAGACGTAGGGTGGCTTCATACACTGAATCATCAACAAAATTATATGTACCATCTGAAAACTCCATAATACCTTTGGAAACAAAACTCAATAACGATTCTTGAACTATACTGGCACCATTATCTTGGTTCACAACCTTAAGGGGTTGGGTGAGATTGATTTGATCTATTTGATCAAACACCATGATAACAGATTGCAACAACTTGGCCTCCACCTGAGAGCTTAACTTGGATGAAATCATCAATATCTTTTTCTGTTCGTCTGAGAGAGTATCGATACACTTAGTAATCATACGAACATAGTTAGCAGAGCCGACAGGGCCTTCATCAATTCGAATATGGTGAAACGATATGGAGGAAGATTCTGCAAACGCATGCAAAATGTCGGGTACTCCTCCTGTTGAGGTTTGCTTGCTGACTTGAGAAGTAAAGATAATTTGGCGACGTAGTTTAGCATTCGGAGACAAGATCATTCGCTTCAAAAGTTCAAGATACGCAGGACTCGCCCTGTGAATATCTTCCACAAGGATAACAAAGGGTATTAATTCTGTATAAATCACACGAAGTATACTTCGGAGGGAATGTTGGACAAAGTGAGATTCGAAGATGGTAGGATTCACAATAGCTTGAGTCTCTGACTTGGATGTTTGTTCATTGAGAAGGTCAAAAAAGTCAGGAATAACATGAGCCACAGCATTCAATTCCTCCAAGGAAACCTCCTCTTTCAAATGAGTCAAAATCAATTGTTTACGAGGCGAGTTTACACATATTTCAAATATTTTCTTCACACACATTATCGCAGGAGAGAGAGCATGAGTATATTCGATTCGATCAATGTGCATTCGGACGACATAAGCATTCCGCCGTTCTAATTCTTGCCGCAATGTGTGAATCAAATGGTTCTTTTTTTCACCAGAGCTTCCCTCAATTAAAACAACTTCTGATAAATGATGCGATGAAGATGCTACTCGAGAAAGTGAATCCCAGACAACTTTCAAATGTTTGTTGGTGTCCTCTTCAAAAGGCGACGCCATTGTGACTATGAATAATCGCTCAACAAGGCTTTGAATGGAATCTTAAAAATGCCGCCTTTGTGGAAAAGTTGAAAATGTTGGTCTGACTTCGTACAATTTAATACCTAACTTACGTCCTATTTTTCGAAACTACACACAGACTACATTCGAATCAGTTGTGCTTACATGGAACGCCCGTGTTGGTAATCGGCTATGTTGAAATAATCTTGTAAGTGAAAAAACATTTATTCGAAGCAAGTTCAACGTTGAATACAGTCTCAATTCGATTCGAGCAGATGGGAAGTCTTTTTTCCATCAGGAATGACCATCGATATGTCCGATAAGACACCTACAAGACATAGCGAAGGCCATGGAACGGGGGCCTTTTACTCCCAGCCATAAAATCAACCAGATCGGGGTAACTTAAAACACCGTTGAGTGTAAGGATTTCGTTAATGTTTCCGAACGGTTTCGGGAAGCATTCTTGTGAACAATTAATATATTGCATCGTTTCCAGTCAATGGTCTTGGATGCCTTTCATCAATCAGGATGGATGGTATTGGATCCGCTACTTATCAGCCATGCCTGTTTTAACATTGTGTCAACTTACTCAAAAGATATCGCGCCAACAGTGAATAACAAATTTGCTCTGGGTGTTGCCATTCAAATTAAAGGTAGAAAGATCTGATAAAAGAGAAGAAGGCATTTATGAGATAAGACACACACAGGATATCAGATGAATAGATTCATGATTTAGAAATATTGAATAATTGGAATTGTAGGGACTGAAGCAGACGTAGACATCCATGTATATAACTCAACCTAAGATGGCAATTCCATGACAGTGCCATTGAATTGAAATAGTATTGACCTGAATAGAGTAAAGTTAAAATTAGAACCTAATTCAAGAAGCTAACCAAAAAGGAAAATCGCTCAGGAAAAAAGAGAACTTCTTCTGAACCAAATTAAGAAGAAATTAGTGCGTAACATTCACCTATTTATATTCTCAAAGTTGATGAGTGCAAGCTGATTATTTAGTATTTGCTATACTGGGGATTGTGTTACCAATAGACATGGACCAACGTGACTGCCAATAAGCCAGGACCGTTAAGTTCATTGACTAATTTAATGTAACGTTTCCTTGCACTCTGAAGCAAGTGTCTTCTTAAGTGAATCTTCATTATCTTTCCTTTAAATCTCCATGCAATTATGCCATTTAGCATCAATAAGGTATGATTCCAAACAATCAGCAGATTTCAAAAAAGTTACATCATTGAAACTATTACTGAAATCGATCTCAGAGATTTTCCTGTATTCACACCACTAATCTGGCTCAAAGCACAAAGGTACTTTTTGCTTAAAATATATATATCTGCTCTTGACACATTAACTTTCAACGGGCATCTCCAATTTGCTAGTCTTCTTTCAAACTCTGTTTAGATTCATCTCTTTGGTCCTTATCACTTTGAAATGGCTCTGGCCTGTTAAAGTTAATTCCAAAATCATTTATCATGCTATGTTATAAAATTTGTTAATTACTCAAAAGTGGCTTTGAATTTGATTAAAGGCTGCATAAATAGGGATTACGTAGATGATAACGCAAGTATAGCTTGGGAGAGGTTGAGAAACAAGTTGTTTGTATCATTTGCTCCATCTTTGGTCAAAATGAAGAAACAATTTAGAACGTTTTTGTTGAAGAAGGGTCAAGTCCCAGATATTTGGATTACGGAGCTCAAGGATTACAGGATGTTTTTAGAAGAGCTTGGATCAAGTATTTCTGACAATCAGCTAATCCTTCATATATTTAACAATATGACTGCTGATTACAATTTACAACTCGCTATGATGCAGAAAAGATTGAATGACAAATCAAACCTGCTAAGAGTTGACGAGATTAGAGATGATCTAAATTTAAGATTCGAAAGATTAAATGAAAAAATGAATGAAGAAATTAGTAAGATATTGTGACTATTTATTTACTTTAACTTTAACAGTAGCAAGTGAACTGATTAAGCAAATTTCTTGATCAAAGAAATATTTATTAACTGATGTTGTACAACTAAATCTCCGTTAAATTTATCCTTCATCGCCATTTTTTCAGTTGATGCAAGCAAGGATTTGCTATGAAAGAGAATTGGTTGAGAACTAAAGATATAAATAAGAATATCTTTGGCGCATCGTAAAGGTTGAAAGTATGTCTTGGAATGGCAATTAAAGCAATAGGAAGATCGCCAAGAAACGATTAATTTGCTCTAGAAAAGTCATTCATTAGTCTCACAATTTACAAAAAATTATTTTATAGCATAATTATATTTTTGACCAATTTGTCTTTTCAGTTTATTTGGGCCCATTCATCCTCAGCTGCAAAGGTAACTACAAAGGTAAATTGCTTGTATTCGTTTTCACTCATTGTCATTTCAAGAACACTTGTGTGTGTGTATGTGTGTGTTTATTGTCATGTATTTGCCAAAATTCCTTTTCTTTTTGACTGCTAAAAAGGTCCTAACACTTAACTAACACACTAGAGAGAAAACTCCACAAAACAAGACAAGAAAAGTCTACAACCTTTCAGCTGCATAGGTACAGAAAAATAGCAAGCAGGGAACAATTTCGCACAACCCACGCTAGGCATAATTGGCTTTAACTAGACTCATTTAGCGAGAGAAGCAATACACTCCTAAAAACTTACCTTAAAAGGCATTGCAGGAGAAGCAGGAAACTCCTGAAAGCTTGGCTCTCCCTCTCCAAGCATCAGCCAAGAATTTTGAATGCCTATTCCTTGCTGACGCTCCCAGCTGAGAGGCAGAAGAAAACTGTATAAATCTCATAGATACGGGGAACTCAGCAAATGAAAATATCCGATAGTACTAATCACGATGACGTCGCTATATCTTTAGACTTAGCTGGATGTATGATACATTTCAGGCACCGATTGCCAACTAAAGAAGAATTTGCATCACTCAAGCAGTTTTGTTTACCACAAGAGATACTGCAGGGAATCCATCCTCATTCTCTGATCAAGTGGCTGATAAGCTTTATGAACAAGCTGTTGGTACTGAATCCTACAATACAAATAGTTTGAGGTTGTTTCCTTATGATCCATCTGACATGCAAAAAATGGATTGAATGAAAGACCTGCTACTCTAATGTTCTGCCCCAATATTATCATGAAGGCTCCAGTCAATTATATATCCCCTATAAACACGGATCGACGTTATAGTAAGGCACTACGTAGTAAGATTGATTATGAAGGGTTGTCGCCCTATTTTGCATCCAGACCATTGCGGCAAACTATATAATTTGCAAAGTCCAGTATCCAATACCCAAGGCAAGGTAATCTCAAAAGTTGTTTTCAAATGCTCCGACAAAAACGTTTAAACAAAGGCATTGCTACCGAAACTTACTTTGCAAGTGATAAGTCTTATAACGTTTAAACGAAGTCATTGTCACAGACACTTATTTTGCAAGTGACAAGTCTTATTGTGCGCAACACCTTTTTGGTATGACATCTAAAACTTTATTTGTTGCAGGAACGAAGACAGAGTCCAAATTTTCAGATAGACTTTGTCAGTCAAAATGGAATACCATCTGCACTCCCAAGTGATAATGCAAAGTCAGAAATGAGTCCATGTGTCCGTTGAATTCATCCTGAATAAGTAATTTCTGATCAATGGACAGAGCCACACAGCCCATGGCAAAACAATTCAACCTAAGCAGATATCAAGAAAGTTTCACGATGGCATTTCCAACAGTTCAGCTGTCAGGTTTCATGAACACTTGGCAGAGTCAATATTATGATTAGGTTTTATGAAAACAACGCATGACCATGACTAACCAATGCACATTATGAGTAATTAGCTACTTCAGTGGATGACACTCTGATATTGAGTAAAGATCCCATGGGAGTCATCAAGTCGAAGAACGTTGGCATTCCTGAGTATTATCTAGGAGGAAACGTGGGGGTTGCTTGGAGATTCATAGAGAAATCAAGGATTAAATGTCATACCAAGGTTTGAAGGTCTTTTTGGGAAGGAATTGAAGTCTAGTAAGACGCCTATGGGTGAAGGATCATCCTGAAATAGTTAACACACCATTTTGCACTGATGAAGTTTCAGCTAAGTATAGATCCATCATAGGTTGTTGCATTTTGGTAAGTGCTTTAGGAAGGCTTGATATTGCTTATGTCACCTCAGCTATGAGAAGATTCAATATGGCACCGAGAGAAGGACATTTGAAGGTAGTTAAGTGGATTTTGGCGCACCTACAGACATTTCCAAGGCGAGAGTCATCATTGACACGTCATATCCAAGTCACTCTGAATATCTGTTGACGACCATCCTAATTGAAAAGCTTCTACCCAGATGCTGAAGAAGAGATACCAAATGACCTCCCTGTGTCAAAGGGACCAAAAGTCCGGATGACTGTTTTTGTAGATGCTGTCCATGCACATGCTTTAGTAACTAGAAGATCTATCACAGACATGCTAGTCATGTTGAACAAGACACCTATTAGATTGGTCTCTAAGCGTCAAAAAACTGTAAAGACTTCAACTTACGGTTCAGAGTTAGTTGCAGCAAGAATACCTACAGAACTCATAGTTGAAATATGTTTCATGCTCATGCCATTTGGTGTTGACTTAGAATGACCAACGTGAATGTTAGGTGACAATATGTCTGTAGTATTACATACATCAGTTCCTTCCAGTGTTTGAAGAAGAAGCATAATGCAATTGCCTATCATAGATTGCGTGAGGCCATTGCAAAAAAAGTAATCAGGTTTGCGTGTATAAAGAGTGAAGAGAATGTCAGTTACTTTCTAACAAAGCCCTTAAGTAGTGATAGATTCCATCATTTAGTAAAGGTTATTTCGGGTACCGGAGATTCAGAGTTGAAAGATACTTAGGATATTTAAGATATTTAAGAAAGTTTAGGACATACATACATAAAATACAAAAAACGAATTTTTATGTTTAAGGAAGATGAGGATTTTATACGATGTGCCTTCAGATATTAGGGGAGAAATAAAATATTGTGACTATTTATATACCATAAGTTTATCAGTAGCAAGCGAGCTGGGTAAGTAAATTTCTTGATCAGAGAAGTCACCTTTGGGTTTAAATCCTGGTTTTGATCAATATTGTATATCTAAATTCCCGTTGAGTTTATCCTTCATCACCATTTTCCGTTGATGCAAGCAAGGATTTGCTATGAAGTAACATTGGTAAATAAATCTTTGCCATGTTTGAGAACTAGGGATATATATTAGAATATCTTTGGAGCATCTTAATTTTGGAGGTCAGTTTAAAGGAAAATGTAGACATTACCGTATGATTTGTCATAAAGCAAGAGATTGTAGAATTGAAAGTCGGCAAAATGGCGGGCAGAACGGCGGGAATCAAAGTGTCTTTGGCTCAAACGATGATGCATTGGCAACTGCTGCAATGGAAAATTTCAAGTGACACGTGGATCGTCAATAGTGGAACAATTTGTAACTACTGTCAGTCTATGGAAGGGTTAACTGATGTTCAAGACATTGATCTACCTTGACTAGGATCAAGAAGTAAATCCCTAACACAATAGGTTGTAAGCAATAACAGTTTAATAGCAAAATTATTATACTAAGAGATGTGTGTGTGTACCGGTATATGGAGACGTCCTGTACCGTCAGTGCATAGTAAATAGTAGTAGGATTAACATATCCTTATATTTGCTCATCTAGGTATGGATAGTAACAAGTAACTATCCTATTCTGTATTAACCACTAGTTTACTATGATAAACTTAGTGAGGCATAACTATTGCCTATAAATGGAGAGTAAAACAATCCAGGACCGGATCTAAAGTAAGACAGTTATAACAATGATCTAAATAAAGATCAAAAGAAGAGTTGAAGGTCTAAACTAACCTATCCTTATGGATAACAAACTTGTCCTTATGGACAAGGTTGAAGCAACTTATCTAAGCAGTTGGGAGGAAGCTTAGAACAAGATTGCGAATCTTCAAGCTTAATCACGAAGATCTCTTGAGAACATCTCTTGAGAGAAGTTTCAAGATTAGACAAGACTAACAGAAGAAACATATAAAATAGTTTATATTTTATCTGTGTCTACTTTCTATATCTCACCGTAGAGCAGACATAAATCAATTTATTAAGATTTGTAACTGCAAATCAATGCAATTAAACAAGACTAGAATTTTGAATTATGAGGTGACTCAACTTAATGGAAAGAAGTTTTTGTGACCTTAAGAGATGTTAAATACGTGCCAGACCTTGTGCAAATATTTTTAGTTTGAACAAGGCATTCAAGAAAGGATTCAAGGTTAGTAATGAAGGCATCATTGTTAGCCTTACCAACAAGCATGTTGAGTTGACATTTGACCGTGTAATTAATGCCGCAGATGGATCTGTTACTGGTATTATGATTAAATCCTTACCTGCTGAGTAAACTAAAGACGAATTTACTCATACTTTGATTGGTAACGAAAGGATTTGCAACATTAATCATCTACATAGATTGTTTTGACATTGTGATCAAGAAACTCTCGAGAGTACGGTTAAGATGTATCGTTTTAAGTCTTCTGGAGAGTTTGAAATGTGCAATTACCAAGGCACGACAGAAAAATGTAAACAAGAACTGTTGTGGCATTATATGGTTGAAGAAGATGTACAAGGATTGGATAAAGAACATGTCAGTATCATTTTTTGAAGAAGAAGAAGTCATTGAGTTGCCTACAGGATAGGAAAGGACGAAGACCAATGCAATTTCTACGAACGTGACTGAGGATGTAAGCAATATGCCTGATGAGAAGCTTTAGAACTATGAAGAAGTTGGAAAGTTGGTTTAATCCACAAACTACCAGGTCAATTGATGATTACAATCGTGGAAGGGAAATTTCATTATAGCAAGTGAACAGGGCTCTTTTCACTCCTGCTATTACCTAAATATTATGAAGAAGCGTTGAATTGCAAGAACAAAGATGATCAAATTGCATGGAAAGAAGTAAGTGATAAATAAATAAATGAAATGACAAAAATAGGTGTTTGGGAATTGGTTGCTGAAAGGATATTCCACGTGATAAACAATGTATCAAGAATATTTGGATTTTTGAGATCAAGCAAAATGGGGTTTTTCGTGCAAGACTCGTAGCATGTGATTACAGCTTAGTCCCAGGAATTGATTTTTATTAAAGTGTTGCTCCTGTGTGTAACGATGTAAGATTCAGAATACTGCTTATTGCAAAAATGTTTTGGAGCTTGACATCTACAGTTGTAGGTATTGAACAGCTTTTCTACATGGTGATTTGGATGAGGAGATCTCAAGTTGACTGTGAGTCCTAATAAGAAGTTAATCCTACAAAAGACTATCTATGGTCTAGTGCATAGTGCTAGGAAATTCTATGAGAAGTTAATTCTAAGGTTTCTGGATTCTATGGAAGTAAATCTGATCCCTGTTTGTATACAATATGGAATGATACAGTGAAGCACATGTTAATTGTTGGGATTTATGTTGATGATTGCCTTATTGTTGGTAAGGAATTGTGCGTTTCTAATTTTCTTAATGAACTAAAGAAGTATGACTTTAAACTGAAGATTGAGGAAGATGTGGTGAGTATTTGAGTTGTTATAATGTGGAATCAAAAGGAGGAGGAAGCCTTGCCATGATTCAGACACACTTATTGATTCATTCGACTAAAAAAATCGGAGATGAACTCAAGGAAAGGAGGAAGTATCTCACCCCTGGTACACCAAGATTTAAGATTCAGAAATCTACGGAAGAAATGGATGTACTTCATACAAATTGTGAGAAAAAGAATAGGTCTGGTGTTGGGATGCTATTATACTTGACTAAGTACTCACGTCCAGATATTTGTAACATTGTCCGGGAGTTCTCAAAGTGTATGGATTCATCATCTTGGAACTTGATGATGATCTTGGATGAAATCTAAGATCTTTTGTGGTAGTTATTGGGCAGGAGACCCAGAAACAAGGGTTTGTGTGACAGGCTTTGTGATTTACTTGATGGTCGTATATGTATGTTGGCGTTCAAAGTCCCAGAAAGGTGTCACACTGTTGAGCACTGAGGCTGAATATGTGGCTATATATGAAGCCATTAAGGAAGTCAAGTTTGTCTAAAATTTGTAAAATAGCCTTCATACCAAGGCAAAGCTTCCCATTGTTGTAAGGACAGATAACATTGGCGCCATTGTTCTGTTAGAAAGTGCATTGACAGGGTTCCGTACAAGGTACATGGACAATCATTATTTCTTTGTCCGTGGGTGTAATGAAGACAGTTTTATCAGGATTGAATTTGTTCGGTCTGCTGAAAATGATGCAGACATGTTTACGGAGAATGTTAATCCGGAATTGTACGAGAGGCACACAAAACAATTTGTAAGTGATATTGGAGACTTTTGTACTAGTTAGCTGTTTCAGGATTGGAAGGGTGTTAGAAATATGCCTCACAAACAATCATTTAGAATTTACTTGCTTAGGGTTTCTCCATTAGGAATTGAAGTATTAACATGAGTAAACGTTTTGGTAAAAGATTAATTAACTAGTCACAACTTTACAAGAAATCATTTCTCTTCTTACCCTCCTTGCTTATGAACTATTTCAACACTTCAATGACATGCATCATTAAAGTCAGGTGGTATCCTACAATGGTCACGCCCTTGTTAGTCTGATTAACAACCACGAATTCTGATGCTTCTGGATTACAAGCCTTGACGCTTCTTTATTGCTCTTACGAAGTCTTCCATGCATCATCCTAAAAAGTCCTTTCTTCAAATTCAATTTCCATGATTTCTTCTTTGTCCTCATCATTGTGGATGTTATCTTCATTGCCTTGATCTCCAGTTTCCAACTTCCATTACCTGCGCTTAGCCAGATAATGTCTCTGATCTAACCGCATACCCAGCTCTTGTGGTAAACTGTTGGTAAAAATCACCTGTGCGATTTGGAGGATGATAAAAAATGCAGATTGTTTCTTAGTGGTCACCACTCCTATTTCTCCAAAAATCCAACTGTTTCTTGACAAATTGAGATTTCCTACGAAAGCATTATTCATAGGGTGACTTGAAGCAGCATTCTCTTGTCACAATTTTTCAATAGAAAGGTGCAGTCATCACGATGTAACATCGCCAAAATTTAACCATAACATACCATACACTTCACTTCTTTTTTTCTTTGAGTGCATCTTTGTCCTGAATATTCAAACTTGCTTTCCAATTCGTTCATATCATAATTGCAATTAATCTCTGTCCTATCTGAACATTTCTATGCACACCAATTGTTTTTGAACATGATGCGTATCGTGCTCCTCTCCAATAAAATAACTAGTAGGAGGGCTATTTTAAACACAGATAAGGATCACTTGACAATCCTTAAGCAAAAAGACCAGGCTATTCTTATTAACAATTTTCTGGAGGCGGCAAAAATCAGTATCTTATCTGTTAAAACGGTCTTCTTGGCATTCATTCTTCAAAACAAGTGGTTACTCGGTTCCACACAAATCTGGCATCCTGGTGGAACCCGAATAGAATATAGAGAATAAGACAACACGTTTGGTGGAAAACTGATAACTGAAGATGTATATTGCATTTGCATTAAATGTCACATTTAGCTAATTCCTTAATTAAATCTTTATGATTGGATCTAGAGCTGGATTGTACAGTGATATTTTCCATTTATAAGCAATATTTAATCTTCACTAAGTTTCACTAGTGCATCATTTATCATATTTAAACTTGAGCTGGATTTTCAATAGGCTAGTGTACTTATAACTATCAATTAATTTTTTGATTCTACTACTATTTAACTTGCACTAGCGGTACAGGACGTCTCCTTATACCGGTACACACACACATCTCTGGGTTAAATATTTCATTATCAAACTACTATTTTTACAACCTATTGTGCTAGGGATAAGCTTCTTGATCCTCCAGTCAAGGTAGGTTAAAGCTCATTAGCAGAGGTACTCCTTAGAACATCCCGATCTTATCAAGTTTTTCAACAGCCAAACAAAGTCAATCTCAATGGATTCCACTTACATCTCAAGATAATGAACGCTTCGCGCTTTATTCTTGCAGCTACATCCTGCACATATGCGCTATACCACAACACTAGCTTTTATTGAAACTCTAACTGAATTTTGCAATATTCTTTTGGGTTAACATCGAGAGAGCATGTAATGTGAATGGCTCCTATTGTTGAAACTCTAACTGAATTTTGCAATGTTTCTTTTGGTTAACATCTCAAGGGCTTTACACATCTTAAGAGCATGTGTTGTGAATGGCTCCTCGATCTTGAAGAACTTGGGTATGAAATAGTCTATATTTAGGATAGTTTAACATTGCGTCTGATGCTCTTGGACTCTGGTGATTGAAGAATTAATATGACTGAAGTAAATTATGGACTTGATCTCATGGTAGATACCTTCGCTCTTCAATTCAAAGCTATTAAAATTTTCAAATGCAGATTAGAATTAAAAAAATTAAGCAAAAAGAAGAGACTAGGTGGCAAAAACATCTGTAGAGTCACTTGAAAAACAATTACTTCCGTTTCAGTACAAGTGATTTTACTGCAGTGTAGTGTTGAAAACGAGGACGAAAGTTAGGCATAACGAAAACCCTTGCATTTTCATTTTATCATCCAACGTGGCATTTTTCCATTCCATTTCAAGCGCTATATTCATTGATAATTCATAGTCATAATGGCGTCGCCTTTTGAAGAGGACACCAACAAACATTTGAAAGTTGTCTGGGATTCACTTTCTCGAGTAGCATCTTCATCGCATCATTTATCAGAAGTTGTTTTAATTGAGGGAAGCTCTGGTGAAAAAAAGAACCATTTGATTCACACATTGCGGCAAGAATTAGAACGGCGGAATGCTTATGTCGTCCGAATGCACATTGATCGAATCGAATATACTCATGCTCTCTCTCCTGCGATAATGTGTGTGAAGAAAATATTTGAAATATGCTTAAACTCGCCTCGTAAACAATTGATTTTGACACATCTAAAAGAGGAGGTTTCCTTGGAGGAATTGAATGCTGTGGCTCATGTTATTCCTGACTTTTTTGACCTTCTCAATGAACAAACATCCAAGTCAGAGACTCAAGCTATTGTGAATCCTACCATCTTCGAATCTCACTTTGTCCAACATTCCATCCGAAGTATACTTCGTGTGATTTATACAGAGTTAATACCCTTTGTTATCCTTGTGGAAGATATTCACAGAGCGAGTCCTGCGTATCTTGAACTTTTGAAGCGAATGATCTTGTCTTCGACTTCTAAACTACGTCGCCAAATTATCTTTACGACTCAAGTCAGCAAGCAAACCTCAACAGGAGGAGTACCCGACTTTTTGCATGCGTTTTCAGAATCTTCTTCTACATCGTTTCACCATATTCGAATTGACGAGAGCCCTGTCGGCTCTGCTAACTATGCTCGTATGATAACCAAATGTATCGATACTCTCTCAGACGAACAGAAAAAAATATTGATGATTTCATCCAAGATAGGCTCTCAGGTGGAGGCTAAATTGTTGCAATCTGTGATCATGGTGTTTGATCAAATAGATCAAATCAATCTCACACAACCCCTTAAGGTTGTGAACCAAGATAATGGTGCCAGTATAGTTCAAGAATCGTTATTGAGTTTCGTTTCCAAAGGTATTATGGAGTTTTCAGATGGTGCATATAATTTTGTTGATGATTCAGTATATGAAGCCACCATATGTCTTTTGAATTCTGATCCTAATAATGCAATTTTCTTCTTTAAAGTTGGAAGAGCTGCGTATCATTTGAGCTATGGGAAATCCGACCTTTTACTTCCAGCCGTTGTGCTGTTGAATGACGCAACAGAGATTCTCTCCAAGCAATGTCAGGTGGTTTTAGCTCAACTTAACTTGAAATCCGCACAACAAGCCGCACAGGGAGAATTATATGAGCAAGCTGCTTACTTTACTCGGAAAGGTTTAGTGATTCTAGGCTTCAGCAAGTGGAATACTGAATATGCGTTGTCATTGGAATTGACAACTATGCTGGCAGAAATGTCACTTGCGCACAGAGACTATGTTGCCTGTAAGGCTGCCGTGGATGAAGTTATACTTAACGCAATGTCCGTGGAAGACAAAAAGCCGGTATACCTCATTTTGATGCAGTCACTTCGATCCCAAGCTCGTTATTCCGAGGCAATCGATCTTGGTATACAACTGCTCCAATTATTGGGAGAAAAAGTGAAGAACAGCAGCTTTAGAATAGGACTGGCAGCTCCGACGTCTCGAATTCAATTTAACAAATACGCACCAGGATTTTTGGATCGTCCTCCAATGCAAGATCCCATAAAACTTGAAATTTGTAAGCTCCTATATCTCCTTGGGGAGATGGCTTGGATAAATGGTGACATCCAGCTAGCCATTCAGCTGCATTGCCGTATCGTCAACATTAGCTTTAAGTATGGTCCATGTGAATTTTCTGCTCAAGGCCTTGCGTCTCTTGGTATTTTCTTTCGCTTAAATGAATATTTTGAAGATGCCAAGAAGGCAAGTCAATTCGTGCTTGTAATGCTACAGAAGTTCCCAACCACGAAGTCTGACATGACAAAAGCACTGATGGCGTATTACATAGATCACTGGTTTCATCCTTATGCCGTAGGGGTGGAAACTACGATGCCTTTCAATTGGAATTCGTTTCATCAACGATGCGTTTCAAGTATGTTGTTCTCAAGATATTTGCAACTTTCGATAAGTCTTACAGGGGGAGAGCGATTGACTGTTTTAAGTGAAAAATATTGCGAATTAATCGAAGACGCCCGTCGATGTTGTGAAACACTCATTGTTATTAAGTTGCAGCCTGAATACCAATTTGTATTGAATTTGACAGGTCAAAGTCGTAACGTATTGGTACTGTCAGGTTCTTCCATGACAGAGGAATCGTATCTAGCTGAATGTTTGGAATTGAACGTAGACTCCAGCACTGTAAGCTATGAGAAGATGAAACTAGCGTATTACTTTCACCAATATGATAAGGCAAATCAAGAAAAAATTGTTCACGACAAATACGATATGAAGCCAATTGCAAGTCTTCCATATGCTGTATGGTTTGGAGGTCTTGTTGCTTTAGAAATGTTCAAAATAACCTTGAAAAAGAAGTATCTCAACGATTCCAAGAAGGATTTAGTAAGGCTTCAAAAATGGAGGAAAGTTGGTTGTGTAAATGCAAATCATATGATTCTTCTTTTAGAGGCAGAGATCGCTGCAGCAACTTCCTCCAGTGCAGCTATGGGATTGTTCAGTGACGCGATTGATGCTGCGGCAAGATCGGATTATACTCCAGATCGTGCGTTGATTAACGAACGAGCTGCAATGTACTGTTTAGTAAACAACGATACGGCAAACGCGTGTGATCGAATGATTGAAGCCACACGAATGTACAATCGTTGGGGTGCAACAGCTAAGATATTGCAAATACATTCCAAATATCCTTATCTGTTTTACGATCAGAATTCTGCAGTCTCCTCTCGGAAATCATCCTCTCAAGAAAAATCAAATGAAGACAAGCGCTTCCCTACGACTTCTTCCGCAGTCACTATGTTACTTAGTAAGAAACGTTGATCCTCCTTCCACCATGATTTGCAGGACACTAACTATAATAGCGGTGTATGATCTCAATATATGAGTGCCAGACGAGATAGCACAGTTTTCTTCCACGAGAAAAATTCTCCATATACACAAAAATCAAAATTGTATACCATGCACAGAAATAATTACAAATATTGATCTTGGTCACCACCAGTTTTTAGTTTTATCTTAGGATTTTTTAGCTTCGCTTGACTCTTTCATAGTTGAATTCTGCACTAAAAGAATTCATTCCGCAGAGAGATCCGCATGAAAGCTAGCACATCATAATTATCAATGAGCATTTCTGCATCCTTAGTAATGAAGGGAAGGCAATTCATCAGAGTTGTTCAAATATGTCATTAAAACCTATTGATATTGATTTTTTATCCAAGGTATACGATATAACGCTAGTTCGGGAAATCTTAGATTGAATTCCCTATTTCTTGAAAACGAAGTATTTTGAAGTCACAGCAAAAAAAATTCTGTCTATCGTTTGCTTATCAATTAAACTGTAGCTAAGACTCACCCTGAATGTTTACGACCTGTACTAAATTGTTAATCTCATCTAGTGCAAAAATCATGTTCTCCGAAGTATCCTACTCAACAAAGACGTATTCACAGTTTATACTCTAAAATACATTATACTTTTGTTTGGACTTGATTACGGATGATCTCAATGTTACGGGACGGAGTTGATGATTGTGGAAAGATATGCCATACTTTAGGGAGTCATAAGGATACCCTCTCGTTCCATCATATTGTCGACGTCATTCACAATGTTCCAAATATCGGCGGAAGACTTCATCGAATAAACGGATTGTCCATGTTGGAATAATCCCTTAATAACTTCTACCAATATTGGAGTGGTCAACCATGTGGGAAGGCCACCAACATCAATTTGAAGGACGTATTCAACATCAAAGGAATCAGGTCCCGTTGGCACTAATGTTGTACTGAACAAGTGGGTTCTACTTCTTGGAAGTCGTTTCTTGCGGTTGGTAGGTGGCATCAAATGATTGTGCCAATCTTCCATTTCGGTTCCCCAAATGACACAACTTCCATCACTAAAGTCTTGAATGCCACAGAGAGTCAACTGTTCACGACCGGGCACACCCAAGTAGGACTTGGTCTGACAGTATCCAACTCCAAGGCGACTGCAGTCTCCATACTTCCCGAACCCCATCATGACATTGGCAACATCCAAATCTTGGATGGGGTAGGCCTCGTAGACTTGTTGGATGGAGGGATCCCATTTTTGACGTTCGGTGAGGCTCATGATAAAGTTGGCAAATACCAATCCGACACAAGGACCTTTCAAGGAACCGCGAAAGCGAAGGATAGGACAATTCAAGTTTTGAAAGTTTTCGATTTTATCAACTTGATGAACAAGGTTGTTTGGCTTGGTTTCCATGTTAGTCCAAGTTAGAACTGTAGGGAAGAAGAAGGAATATGAAGAAGAATGATCGTTAGAAGAAAATTATAACGAAGTAACATTCAAGCATTGTCAAAGTATACAACAAGATACTATCTTCACAATACTATTAATTCAACATGAATGAAAGAAAATAAAAACAACAACGTACCATCTGGAATTGTTGAAAAGTGAGACTTTCCAGTCGTTTGACGAGGTGTCGAATCGGGATCAATAGCAACCTTCGCAAGAGGTGAAACCAATTGGATCCTACGAAAGAGTTCATCAAAGTCAGGCAATTCAATTTCCACACCTTCTTGTTGTGATGGTGCCTTGATTTGTTGATCAGGTATCGTTTGAAACATTGGACTTGTGAATGATTCTGATCCGAAAGGAAGAGACAAGGAAATGATAAAGATTAAGAAGAAGCGACATGAGAGTTGTCGTCGTCGTCGAATGGACGAAGAAGAAGAAGAGGAAGCAACCGAGTCTTGTAGAAATGTCATCATGATATTTTATATGATAGCTAGTTGTTGTTGAAAAGATACTTTCAATCTCTTTTTTGTGTGGTTTAATTGAAAGAGAAGTCTAATCAGGTCTTTTTTGTTTCTCGTTGGTTTGAATTGAAGATATCGGAACTAAGGAAACAAAAAAGATGGGGAAGTAAAAAATTCCAAAAAATCAATTCTTGTGGATGAGTTCAACTTGATAATCTCGTGGAGGCAGGCACGTCGGGTCGAGAATTTTTATGTGTTCGTTTGGAAGGGAAAGGGATATAATAACGTAGGGAATCCCACCACCTACTTACCTTGGGTGGAAATGGCCACATCGACCCCAGAAAACCGTACAACGTGCGTACTTCAACATCGACACCTTTGGTACTACGTGGCAAACGAGTGTGAACTGAGTCGACTTGAAAAAGTTTTTACTAAAGGTACGAGTTAACAAATTCTACACTACCGTATCTACACTACTCACATCCGATCGGGAAAGAGCTACCCCGTAACCCTTGTGCGTTTTGTTAGAAAAGAATACTCGAGAAAGTGATCGAGTACGACTAAAATCAATAGGGATATCGCTAATTCAAACGTACATTCATTTAGAATTATAAACTAAGACTTTCAGTTGTAAACCGTAGAATATTTAACGCAATTGTCATTCAAATGCTACTGAAATATGTATAGATTTACTTGCAATATTAATCTGCAACTAAATGAAATTCCTTCAAAACAATGAAAAAATAAATAACACTACTCCTTTAAAATGAGGAAAAAGACCTTTTGTAAAGTCATTAATGATATGGATCACTTATAGTGTTGGTTATTTGGGATGACTCTTATTGTATAAATCCAACATTTGCCTTATTTTTTAAACTGTCAAACAAGTAAAGAATGCATTTTATAAAGTTAACAAAACAACCATGCACCAACAGCTTAATATTGATTATTTCATCGACAATCTTTGACGTTCCAATAACAGCAGCACCAATAACTTTTACAACAATACCGCAAGAAAATTCTATGTCTTTAAACCATAGTTTTAATAGAAAAAATGAAATTGCAACCTTTATATCTTCCTAATGCCAATGCTAAATCAATGGTTTAAATTACTTAAAGTTCTGTGATGCTAATTGCAACTGTATATGCCACTCACATGCTGGATCAAGAAGTAAATAGGTTTACAAATAACAATCATATACATCTTTGTCATACTGGTAATGTAGAAATTGAAAGATTCATAAATGTGTAACTCTGCGGAGCAAAGCAAGCACCAAGAGTTTCACATCCTACCCCTGAACCCTTCTGCGTTTTGTTAGTACAGTGATACTCGAGAAAGTGATCGAGAAGTTTAGTAGTTAGAGAGTGAGCGACTAAAATCACTAGGGATATAGCTAATTCAAACGGTTACGTCTAATTATCACGTTGTATGGTTGGGATATTGTATTAATCCTTCATTTTGTCTCACTTTTACACTGCCAAACAAGTAAAGATTACACTTTATATAGTTAACAGAGTAATAATGTTGACTTTGCATCAGCAACAATATTATTTTGATTTTTCCACCAACAATCTTTGACGTCCCAATAACGGCACCCGTAATAAGATCTACAACAACATTGCAAGAAAAAGCTAAAAATATGTTGTTAAACCATAGTTTCAAAAGGAAAAAATGAAATGACTAACTCTATTCCTTCCTCATGTCAATGCTAAATCAAAGGTATAATTTACTTTAAGATCTGTGATGTTGAATGCAATTGTAGATACCAATGATATGTTTGGTCAATTAGTACAACTTAAATATTGTGTCATGCATCAAATTGTATGACCTACAAATTCCAGGTTCACAAATAGCAATAATAAAAATCCATGCCATAATTATTGCTGGAAATTTATAAGCAGAAACTGTTGTTTTTAACTCTGCATAGCAAAGCAAGCGCCAACTATTTGTTTCAAATAAATAGTTTCAGAAACAGAGACGTCACTCTAACGTCAATGGGATGAATGAAAAAATGGAAGAACAAGTTTCTACTTTGGGATGGATGTTATCAATCAACCTTTGCAACAAAAAGGACAAGGAAAAAGTGAGAAATGCAATGTTCAATACTCATTTCTTAACCAATTTGACAAGAGATGGAGTAGATAACTTCTTCTTGAACGCAAAGCAATACCATTCAAAAAATAACACGCATAGATACACTAACATGGAATCAACACAAGCTTGTTTTTCTTCCTCTCATGATTCTCCCTAAAACTAGCATGTTGGATTATAGGTACAAAAAGATCAATTCGCATTATCTTACTATCTTTATATTGGAATCCCATTGTCCAAAAATTATAAAATACAAGGGTTCCTTCATTTGGATAATATATATAAATATATATATGTCTTGGACGCCTACCTACTTATTTGAAATTCATTTTTCTTTAATTCCAAGCATGAGCTCGGACACCCTTTTGTCGAAGAGCCTGAAGGGTACGGTAGGAATCTCCCAGACGAGTACTAGACATATCTTGGAAGGATGCATGTGCCTCAATGTAGGATTGCAAGACATAATTGTCAGCATTGTTTACCTCCCACATAAGTTCATCGATATGTAGGTCCATCCCCGCATGATCCAAGACAAATTGGATTAGAGATTCCTTAAAGGAAGCACTACTTCCACGATCTAACTTTAGGATGATGTAATCATTGACATCAATCTGTTCCATCATCTTGGTGGGTAAGAACAATTGGTTGGGATCTTCTGTTGGTTGATCGGTGAGGGGAAGATATTCACGAAAGATACGGATATTCGTATCGGCCGGTACAGTGGGTGGGAAGGTATCTGCTTCAGGTGGAGTGTTGGGAGGTGCATAGGCACTAATTTCTTGAAAGTGTACCTCCCAACGTCCCCATGTTTTGATGATATACTCCAATCGACTCCAATCGGAGGATCCAACATCATATAGCATCTTGCGAGCATTCTGACGATCAAGGTATCCTGGACTTAGTACAAAGTTGGTAAGGTCAGCCAACAAGGGACTTGAGGGTAAACATCCTGCCAATGGGAAACGTAAGTGTGAAACAAGAGGTTCGATGTACTCGGTGTATTCCTCGTTGGTGAATTCATCAAAGTATACAAGCCTGGATAGGACTGAATCAATTTTTTCATTTCCCCGTTGAAGGAAGGGTTGTTTGAAAACAGGACGTTGGGTAAGACCCTCTGGCATTTCATTGATGAAGAATTCGAATGAATCTCTATTTTCCGTATTGTACCATACATAGTGATTGGCATCTTCCAAGTAACACCATTTGAACATTTCTGGTTCTTCCGATCGACTACCACAAATGGCATTGAGATAATCATGTAATTTTTCCTTTTGAGTATCAGATCCCAATAGTGAACGACAAAAACTCTGAGCTTGCATAATCTCATCAATTTGTCCTATCCATTGAGTTTCCCACTCGGATGGTTCGTACCGTACGAAGCGTCTACGATTCGTCACAAGCGACGCAGCCTCTAGTTCAGGTTCTTCATTAGCCAATGTTTCTTGGATAACAGTCGCATCTTCATTCATTTCTTGTGTCTCGATGACTTCATCTTCAACACCATCGACAATTTCAACTTGAGATGCATCACCATTATTTTCCAACGTTGTCAATTGTTGATCTACTTCAGCTTGTTGAGCTTCTTGAAGAAAATCAATCAACTTACGATGCTGTTGTTGTTGTTGCTGTTGTGACAACGAACGACGTCGTAATCCTCCAGAATGTTTGGATCCTGATGCATCACTGTCGAAAATGTCTGATGTAGTAGTAGTAGCACCATGTACAAAGTAGTAGGAAAGTCGACAACTACTCAAAATGACCCAAAAATACGAACCATGCACCAAAATCGAAGAGGTTGAAACTTTCATCTTTCACTTCAATGTATCGATCGATCTATCAGTAATAGAGAAAGATTGAGAATGAGATAAAGAATATGGATATACAAGTTATGATTCAATCTTTCTTGTGACCACTCACCCAATAATATACACCACCTTATTTTTTTTTTGTAACCCTTTGAATGAAATAATTTCTCGTTCCAAGCCGAGCGAACCTTTAGCTTTTGACTAGTATTTTTGTCTTACCCTTTACGTAACATCTGGTAGTTTTTGAGTCGTCGTTTTCTTACCGACACTCGGGAATGACATGAAAACCCAAAGATTTATACGGAGCCATTTGATTTGATTTCCTTCGTAGGAAGATCCCTAACATTTATTGTGTTGGCATTACGTTTTGGAATCTAGGGAAGGAATCACCTTTCCAAGAATTTTCTGTATACTCGATATGGTGTGGAATATATATAAACTAATATTCGATTGTTGCATTCAAAAAACTTTCTTTCTTAATGGATGCAATGACTTTCACAATAGTACAATTAGGAATCTAATAGATATATACAGAAAAATATAACAGCGATTGAATCTTCCATATATTACATCAATATAGTTTACTATTAATTGTGAGAATCTTCTTCCAAATCTTTTCATTTTCTATGGAGAAACCATGACACTGTATAGGGAACTAGAGTTCCAAAGAGACTTAAGTGATATCCCTTTGTAACTTGCTCTAGGAAATTTTTTTTTCAGAAATTCGTCACTTTTTCGTTTCTTTCCTTTCCTCGAAGTTTTTATGACACAAAATGCCTTTTCAACACATTGGCCAATTCAAAAAGAATTGAAGCTTTACCATCCTCTTCCTATACATGAAAAGACAAAACAAAAAAATTAAATCGGATTTGATGTGCTTGACTGATGCTCCCACTCTGTATTATTGTTTGCCTCATGGGTAGTATGGTTGACTATAATGGTGTTTTTATGAGAAGACATCATTGATGTATGTATTCATAAATCTGAATATGCAATAGATTTCGAACAAATAACAATTTGGTTCCCTGTCTTATTTTTTTATACCGCTACCAAGTGAAATCCCTTTACCCTACTGCATTTTAATTCTTTTTTAAACCGTTTCAAAGTTCAAGTTTTCACCCTAATTCAGTATGAAGCACTTTGACATTTCTTTCTATCTATCTATATTTTTAACCTGTCCATTGATTTAATGGCATCAAATTTGATATCTGAACTATGGAGAATAATTCAAAATTAGCATCAATCTGATTGGCTGAAGCTTAGACTTAGATTTCTAGATTTTTATGTTTCTGGCAAAGGAGTGAATCCTCTGGTTCATCAATACTGATTTCAATTTTGATGTATTGTAATGAGATTATTCTGTTTGATGCTTCCTGAATTATTTTGTACTCTTCCGTATTCAAGTTTGCTTTTTTGAAACAATGTCTATCTTCTGTGATATAAATTATGTTCATATCTGAAAGTGTTGTACTTTTTGTGTATTTTAGTAATGAGTACCTTCCACTCTCCCAATTGCTTTCATACATTCTTGCTACACTTAGATATTGGTTGTTTGGTAAACTGAAATCACTAAGTATGTGAAAGAACATTTCAAATTACAATGATTACTGGCAAGAAGAAAGTAATTTAAGCAAATTAAGTGTGGGTCAAGAATTGACATAGATCTGTTGTTCATAAATTTGGAGATTTGATCTGTTTAGTAAGATTCTTCATATATTCAAACATTAGCCATTTCATCTCTTGGAAATAGAGACAAACTCCATAGAAAAATTAGATCAAGGAATGCAAATTATTTGGATAGAATCCATCCAAATTTAGCAATTTATTTATTTGGGATTTAGTAAATTGATAGCGAGACCCAATCCATATCGGGCTAAAGGGTTAGCCCAACGTGTGTATGTAGGCTTAATTGCTAATCAGATTTTGAATTCAAGGGTTAAGCGTGAATAAATAATGGATGTTAGAAATAAGCTGACGTTGGGTGTGGGATGGAAAACTGTAGTTGAAGTTCAAAGTTTGGTATTCTGTTTCAATATCCGATCAATCGGATAAGAAAGGATGTGAAAAGTGTAAGTAGACATACACATATGACAAATGCATAATTTAATATGAATGACTCCTCAATTTAAGCGATTGAGATGCTTCAGCATTTCAGATATAGGGACAATCCAAACTTTGATCTTGTTCAAATTTAACTTGTCCCCTAATCACGTTGGTTTCGCAATAAATCTTAGTGTATTGGTCAATTTTCTGAAATTTTGGGAGACGAATTGTTTAAACGATACTTTCGACGTTAATTAATCAAAAGTCCAATGGGCCAAATCCTGTCGTATATGCTTCACGAATAAGACTTACCTCATTTAGGATGTTGATCTTATTCACGAACAGGAAAAGCAGGTAATTAAAATAGCAAACGAGAATCAATTTATAATTGCGAAGAGTGCGACTAGGGATTCGTGAACCAAACGAACGTTGTCTTTTCCCCCAGAAAGGTTCATATCTTTGTCATTCAAAAGAGTCTCAAACTTTGTTGCAAAACTTAACATGTTGACTCCTGATTTTACCTCTTCGGCATTTCCGATTCGATCTACATCCAATGCTGACACCCTATCACCTCCTTTAAAACGCAAAAGAGTTAGATTTTCTACAACGTTGACTGAAGAGTATATGATTCCTCACCGAAGATGTAAGCTGGGCCTTCCAGTTTCGACCGAGCGACTTCTAAACCAACTATTCACATTACGATATCACCTTCAACTAGAGCGAGAGGTCATTGATCGTCAATCGCAACTTGAGTGTGAACTTTATGAACAGGGCGAGAAGCAATTCGAGAAGTTTGAGAGTAAGATGACGATACTGCAATTAGAGAAATCAATAGCAACACTTAACGAAAGAAATTCGCAAATGGACGATGAAATCTTCAGCATGAAAATGGATATACTTCGTGTTAAAGGATTACTGCAACCTTTATTGAAGAAATTGGATGAAAGTGAACGTTCAAAAGAATCTATCTTGCTAGTTAGGAGCAGCTTTGCTACTTCATTAGTACATGAGCTTTGGAGTAAAGCTTCATTTCCCATTTTTGAGGGCTCGTGGGCCGCATAGATGCAAACATAGCCTGCTGTCGATTTTCGATAACATCCCGTATGTACATATAGAATCGTTATTAATCATAAAATATAACTTCATTGAATACACAATTATCATTAGATTTCCAGGATCTTAAAATCTCAACCAAAACGAAGTAGCATGAGAGACTAGTAATTTCAAGGTTTTCCTCGATAATTTCTCTCCTTGGTGTTACTTTATTTAAAATCTCGACACTCAAAATCGATATCTCCTGTCATCTCATTGATGCCGAAATTGATTTTTGTATCGCCTCTCGAATTAACATTGGCTAGGGAGGTGTGTGAACACTCAATCCAATCCTCATGCCTTCATCCATAGTCTGCTGACCTCGTCTTACATCCATGGTATTGCATTGACGCTGATAATGCTTTTAACGGTGTAGTAGAACCAACACTTTGATAGTGGAAAAGTAAGAGTGTAATCCAATTCCTTAACATTTGGATTGTAGAAGGACAAACTTGACATTTTTAAATGATACAATACAATAGTTATTAAAAAAAAATTGGATGTTTAAATAGAAAAATTGAAAAGGTATATTTATTTAGAGGGTTTGTATTAAGGACACATTGAGTTATTGTAGAAGAAACAATTTGATACTATGCATCTACCAAAATGTGGGTGAAATATACAATTATGCACATTATACCAATTCTTGAGTGTGATCTCACCATTCCAAAATGATTTTCATTTCATCGAAGTGAAAGATAATTCTCGTTTCCAGAAGTTTTGATCCATGAACTTCTCGACGCTGAGGACGGTCATCATGTTCCGTTTGCTTGAGTGATCCTTTGTCATTAGAATCAATTTCTTTCGTAAAATATTTTCAAACCCCTTGAAGCGAAGTATGTCTAATTTCATATGAAATATTTCTTCATCTAGTTGTTGATATTGCAATTCTAATGACGCCATAGACTTTTCAGATAGGAAGTTAATCATGTCAAACTCATTGGTGACCAATAAGTCATCGAATAGATCAAAGAGCTCGAATTCCACTCGTGACTGACTTTTTAGGAAATCTCGCTCGTTTGCTAAAACTGCTTTCAATCGAAGTGTTTCAAGATACAACCGTTCCGTCAAAATAGGAAGATTCTGCTGACAATTACGATGTGGAACTTCAAAAATATCATCTATCAATGGGGTTGCAAATCGTACTCGCTTTTTCTTGCATTGCGTCGGTGCGCATCGAGTGGGTCGAGTGAACTTAACGTTGCAGCATGCAGCGGATCTTAATGGGAAGCACGTTGAATCCAAATCTGGAGACAAAAGGGTTTTGTGAAACATGGTCTTTGTTCATTTGTAATTGTGGGGAAACATGTGGTTTTGTGGAAGTTAATTTCAGAGTATCAATAAGCCCTCAGACTCGTCACAGTGTGGCATTTTATTTAATGTCAAGATCGTGTCGTAACACTTTTTCCTAAAAGCATAGACATTATAAAAAATTATCACATAAGCCTTACCCAAGCCATAGGTCATAGCGTAATCGAGAGAAGGTGGAAAAAGCCAGTGAAATAAATCTCAACAACAGATATGACTGACTCACGTTTAACTTGAGTACAAAAGAACTTTTTTAATCCTAAGGAGAAATCACAATTATGCCGCTATGACTAGTTACTAAAGGTGCCAACAGCCCAGCTTTCTGTCTGGTTGTTACAAACAGACAGCAAAACAAGCCATTTGGTCCGGCTGTCATCAAACAGCCACAAACAGCCAAAAGACAATGATGAGTGAACGAGGAGCTCCAGACGCGTCAGGACAAGGGGCTGAGGCCCCTTTGGATAATTTTGATGTTACTAATGCTAATTCCTTGACTGACAAGAAGGGAACCTTCTATTTGAAATGACAGGCATCAAAAAGGCACTGGGACTTTAGTTCATTTGGTTGTGAAGAAAGGCTCAAAAATTGAAAACTTAAAAAGTGTACATGCAATTAATGGATATTGTATAGTGTGTCACAAGGACATTACAAATTCATATGCAAGTGGGAATTCTGTCTACATACATGTAGAAAAGCAACACAAGAAAAGACTATACCAACTTTGTGAGGAAAATGATGCATCGCCCAAGAAGAAACAAACGCAACTTGATGATTTCTTCTCCAGCAGGCCCATGCTTTGGTAGCTGAAGGTGTCTTTGCAAAAATTTGTTATTTTCTCTTACATTCAATGGAATTGGATTTTTTCCATTCTTTGACCAGATTTTTCTTTCATAATGATACAAAATAAACTTTCTAACAAAACATAATCAGGTAAGAACTGGACCAAAAATTGATCTAACAGGAAGTGGAGTTGGATATGGTGATATGGCTTTTGGGATCTAGCATCAGTGGATTCTGTTTCCCTAGATGTGATATCATTGAAAGCAAACAAAATGCTTCAGGACTCTTGTAGGATTTGAATCATTAGCCCATACCCATGATGTGATAGCTACTTCAACCTCTCCTCAAGAATTCAAGGCTTTTAATTCATGTATTAGTGTAAGTCTTGACATCCTTGACTTGCGGATTTCTCTTTTTCCTTTTTTCAATTCAACTTTATCTTGCGTTTGTTTTTATTTGCTTAATCTGTACCAAGCAACATGTGTGCCTACATGTAGCACCACTATCTTGCAATCTCCAATAATCCCAAATAGATATGAATGGTAAAATATCTGAGGTAGGAAGGATGTTGAAATACCATCCCTTTAATCAAACAATCATATATGTTAATTATGAATGGTAAAGTGAACATAAATTGAAAAATCAGCAGTTAAAAGAGTGACCACAATTATAACTACACTGATCAAATTAATACAGTTGAATCTTAGAGTAAGATAAAAGGTTTTAATATATGCGCACTGCTCTATATGAGAATTGAGATAGAAAAATTATGTCCCATTTTAAGGAAATTATGATAAGCTACTCTTGTATTCTAATCGTGAAAAAATGAAGTGTTAACTGACTAACTTTACATTATGATAATATTTGTTTAGACCATTCTTTTATTTATTGTCTTTTGGCTATGCCAGCATGTCAAATATCTTTTGACTGCTCTTTATTTAGAGCTAAACATATTAAATATAAAAAGATTTGTGAAACACATGTGATTTATTATCACCTAAATTTTAGAGACCTTTGATTAGTATCATCAAAAATTTGTTAACCGAAAGAACAACAAATACAATTATTGTCATTTTTGTTTTTAGATGTGCTAATGTACTTGATATCTTTTTCATCAAGATTAGCATGTACTAGCAACACTGGACGTCTCCAAATGTTGGTACAAAATAACATCTCTTGAATTAATCTCATTTATAGTTTAATACGGTTTGTTTAACTCAAATCATGAAGTTTTATCTTCTAGGATTGTAAAATGTAATACACGCACCTCCAACTAGGGATACATCCATGATTAGAGGTATATGTACAGGAATTAGAGGTCGGTTAGTTCAGTCCAGAAAAACTGCTTGAGCTTTAAAGCTGTTCTATCATATTATCAAGCCGCTATTACACTCTTTAGCTGTACATGAATTCATATAATTTCTCACTTAAAACCTTTTAAAACGTTTCCATCGCATTCAAGAGAACGATTGAGAGCTTTCCATTATTATGAATGAGAAAATGAATATTGATTGCATCACCAGTTATACTCGAAAGCTTGGGTTTATCAAGCAAGCCACTTATTGATAATTATTACAGACGTTACAGCTGCTTTGTCAAATGCAGCAAGTAATAACGGTGGACCATTTTTCATCCGTTAGATGTGGAAATGCTGTTTTGAGTATCGGAAATTTCTTTTTCCTTCTGAGCGTATGTATTCGACATGAATTTGGGTAATAGCTGTCTGCACATTCAAATTATCCTTGTTCATGATTTTTTCCCCTTTATCTACTTTTTTAGGTCTGCAATTTGTGTACTTACGTTTTATCTTCAGTTTTGTATAATTACAGTTTTAATTTGATTCCTGGATTCGGTTTCGCTCCTTAGATAGTTTATTTGATTGCTTTTGATGGTTGCCACAATTCTAAGTCTATCTTTTATTGGAGGGAGTGAATTGGTTTTGAAATTGCCATTTCCTTTGCATTAGCGATATCTATTTTCAACTTAAGCAATCAATCAATATTCTACTCAAGAATATCATTAAGCTGCTCAAAATGAATGTCTATAGTAGCATCATTTTTTGTATATTACCAAAGCAAATAATTTCATTAATTTATGAGTTTAAATTAATGGGAAAGTGTTATGAATGGCACTATGTCTCGGGAGAACATTTCCTTGTTGACTCTGCATTGGTGAGATGTAGGTGAAAAACTTATGGTGATATAGTCATTAAGTGATTGAGATATGCATTCCGAACAGATATAACTGAAATAATCCACTCATCAGAAATAGGATTTTATGAGATTTTGTATAGGTCTTGTTCTTAATTGTTTCTGTTTGAGTTGTAGAGGTCCGCAAAATTTGATATGACAGCTCTAAAAATAATATTTCCAGTGTATTTACGAGTCAGTATACCATCGAAAGGAAATATAAAATTTGCCATTGAGTGAACTCTAAACTTTTAGCACTAATCTTGACAATATGGAAGACTTCGTTGCTGCTGTATGTTATTCTTGATGACATCTGAAGGCTCAAGTATCTGATTGCAATTAGAATCATTTTTCAAGAATGAGCATAGATCATTTTTCTAATCATCACTTTCAATTCATACCTCATCTTGGTATTTTATACGGCTTACAAAGAGTTTTCGTTCCTGTTCGTTTACGACTGCTGTCATTGCATGTTTAAAACATTATTTTCCCAGCGTAGAATTCACATTCCAAGCTCTATTTAGTAAAGTGATGAAGCTTCTTAAATCTTACCTAAATCATTGCTTGCATTTAAACCTTTACTATGTAGCTTTTTATTTCGCTTCACTAAATTATGCTAGCGCTAAGTCCTATGTATAACTGTCGAAATGATTGTTTCATCTAAAGCTGTATTCTGCTTGCCATGTTGATGATAACTTCAAATGCTTTTCTAAATCGCTTCAATTTTGGATACATATTCTTTGGAATTGCTTTGGATTCACCCTTTTGCGCTAAGAATTCAAATACGCTATTCTGAATGGAGTACAATGACTTTTTCTATGCATCAAGTTAGCTCTTCATCACACAAGGTTTGATGTGTTGATTGTAATAATGATAACTGACAAAAATATACACTATTGCAAAGGCGTATTTATAGAATGTGTTTCCCTGTGCAGCAAATCAGTTGCAATATTCCTATTTGCTTTAGGCATTTAGTTTCGGAAATTCTAATACCTATAGCGTTGTTTGCTTTCAAGGTTTTTAGACCTCATCAAGATTCGGGAATGAATTCACAACGAATCTTTTCTTTCGAATTTACATGGCGTCGGACCGCTGTCCTACAGGTACTGCTCATTTCATTTCAGTCTTGCTTCCTTGGACGAATGGAAAGTCGCATCAAACGGAATCTGAACGGCATATTTCTTATCATATGTCAGACAAAAAGAGTCCAGCAGTGAATCCCTTGGAGGAAGCGATGTTTGAACCATTAGAGAGCATCTCATATAGCGATGACTTCTTTATATCTGAGGTGACTATGTTGACAACTCCCAATAACAATGAAATGAATGATTCCTCCGACAAATCTCATGAAGTGGGCCGAAGAATCCTTAAGCAGAGCGCAAATACCGTGTATGTGGATCAACGAAGTTTCCCACCCCAGAATTATTTAAAGGACGAAGACCCTGATACGGAAAACATCAACCTTCGCTTACCTCTCCAATGTAAGGAAAAGAAGATACCATTTTCAAAATTGTCACAAAAACAATATTTAGATAAAATCATGACATCCGATAGTCATGACAATGAAGCATTGGATACCACTCTCAGTGGGGATGATATCCTCAGAGACGAATTATTGGAATCTATTGAAATTAGCATTAAAAGCATAAGCCTGACCGATATCGATAAATTTGGATATTTCGACACAAATCTAGATCTTTTCACCGCTGCCTCTCTACATTCTAAGGACAGCTTAGAAGTCTGGGACGCTTTGGAATTGATTGACCAAAAACAGGAAGAAAGAGTTACACAAAGCGAAACGTCGAATTGTCAACTTGAATCGTCAACATCTGAAAAAGAGAGTGACAAGAATAAAGCAGCAAGAGCTATCCAAAGTGGGACAAATATCCAGGCATCTGACATTGCCTTCGTTGGTTTTCAGGATATCACCGAGGCAGAAAGACCAAAAAATGCAATACATTCCACGCTGTTTTCCACGGTAGAAAAGGTTGCAAGGAACAACGCAACATTAGATGCAAGCAAGCCAGCAAGCTTTATCATAGCTAATTTCGATTCTAACGAACCATTCAACACTTCAGGATTTGCACCAAGTGACGTTCAGAAATCCGTAATAGCCTTGGCTGAGAAAATAAAGTCTGAAGCTCAAGAAAGGAAGTGTTCAAAACGAAAACTATCGAACGAACCATCAATTAAACTGTATTTCGAAAAGCGAGATGTTGATGTCTTATTTGGGCGGGGATCAGGTCCCAACACTCACAACAAATCATTTCGTGAATATGTGGCACAATATCAAGATTCCTACTTGAATGGAAATGCAGCAACAAAGGACGAGATTGTACAACATTTGATTGACTGGGTCCATAGTCAAGATGGGAGATTTCTCAAAAAAGATGACAATGGATGGTATGAAATGTCTGAAAAGGCAGTGAGAATTAAAGTCCGTCAACTTGTTCGGGAGACGAATATAAATATTAAATGAATCGGAAATGTAAGCGTGGATGATCGGAATCACATTCCAATTTTTAGCTTGGATTAGTGAACATGAAATTAGTTTTATCAATAAATTTCTCAAATTCTTGACTGAAGATGAATTAGTGAATTTTAAACAAATCATAATTTTACAGCATAGGCATTCCTATTGATTGGATGCTGTTATGTCTAATTTCAATTGTCAATCATTTAGTCTCAACTAAATCTTTGTTCTTTTCTTGAAAATTCCTCAGCTACCAACCTCATCTTGGATTACCTTCTCCAAGAACTGAAATATATATCATCTTCTCTCTTCCTTGAAAGTCTGGTTTCTTTAATCCTGTCTAACTTTTCACTAGAAGAATATTTTTAGATCAATCTTTCGATTATTTTCTCCAGGCAAAGCTGACATGTCAAGAATCTTTTGAATCCAAATTGGTTGTAATGAATATGATATTTTCATCATCTACTTTTTACTAGCAACCTTGGATCTGTGAATGTTGTCACAAAACTAAATCTCTTGAAATTACTTAACTATAATCTAAAATAATTATTTTCTAGTGTTGTTGAATGTATTTCATGTGCTCTCAAGATTGTACCTCATGGATTGTGCTTAGGGAGGAACTCGCAAACAACAACTCCGTGTTGTGGATGAGTTGGCGGTATTACTCACTCAACACTTATCACCTTTGACTCTTGATTTTTCATGAATTCAAGGCAAATCTAAATTATTGTGAGAGGTTTAAAGGAGGTTGAAGGAAGTTGGGATGTATTGTTGTGAAATTGAAAAACGATTCTTCTAAAATTCCAATTTATTCAAGGCTCTGGAGAGCAACAGGATGAAAATCATCATGGATTCCATTTGAATTAGAAGAAGCATCAACAAGCTGTATTTTGCACCGCTTAAGTAGCATTTTCTCACTTTCCTCCAATCCTTTGGAGAGCTTTGTCGCAATCTTTGCAACATCCATCCCATACATGTCGCATTCTTTCAATTACATGACTTAACTGCCATTCATATTCTACTTCTAATTTTGAGAAATTATCAATGACATTGCAATTTGAATGGATGATGGCACCATAAGCAAGTACAATTCCTTTTGACCTTCCTATTGACCCATATTCAAACTTCCGGCAAATGGTAAGTTCAGATATTTCGATGATTGCACGATCTTAAATCCTTGAAAGCCAACGGAAATTGATACTCCGATACTATTACTATTAGAGTTCCATGTTCGATGAAAATACAGATTCAGCATTCTAGTGTCCAATAGGAAATCATGAGCCAGACAGTTCGCACCTAGTGACTAAGGTGAGTGAGATCCATCGATTGTAATTGATTTCGTGTGGAAAAGAAACAACTAATTTCATAAATTCACAACAGGTTCTGAAGTCAAGTCACTCTCCAAACTTCGAAACTTCAATGCCTCGATGTCATGGAGGAGAATTCCATGGAGCTCAATATCTTCTCATCAGTGACTATAGATGAATATCAACAACAGAAAGACTTTGAAATGAAAAAAGAAAGTACAAAAAGAAATAATGAAATTGAGGAATTCGCAAAAAAGAATCCTTATACAAATTCTTGGGCATCGTCTATACTCTATGGAACGAGAGTTTCTCCAAGAAAGACGCGACTTCATCATGACAAGGAAGATGCAAAACGAAACGATATGGATACAATAACAAGAAATGATGAATTAATATCCAATCCTTCCGATGAAAGTGTTTTGTTGCAACAGACTAGCCAACCTCAACTCTACTTTGATTTGCATCTACCTGAACATGACACCAAAACGCCAATGAGTCAAATCACGATGGAAGGGTTGGAATGGATGGATGATCTCTATCAAGAGTCTAAGTTGATAGCACAAGAAAGTGACGTTGGTGACGCTCAGAGCTATTGGGCTCGCAGCATCCATACTGATGTTGACACTCAAAGGAAAGATATTCCATCTTTCAATGTGCTTCAGTCCTACCCACCTTCTCCAATGAAAAGGTGCTCATTTGCTGTGAACAGAAGCGATAAAAATCAACGTTGGTCTCAAAGCAATAATACCAATACATCTCCGCTTTGTTTGAACGATGCTTGTTCTCTAAATCAAGGTGCGTTGGCCTCTATGGAACCTACCAAAATTATACGTCGCCAGACGATGCTAAAGCAATGGAGAGACTTTGTCAAGGAACAGCGTATCTTTGCATCGGAAGCCAAGGACAAGACTCATCAAGAAACTATACCTCCGGAAGTTCCTACCCGTCGGTTGACAACTACTACAAAGGATGATAGAGATTCTAAGAATAAGGGTCGCAATATAAAATCAAGAAAAGGAAGGAAAGGAATGGATACAACTGCTAGATCTAGGTGATAATCATAGTTATTCGTTGAATATATAGAGGCGGGGATGACCTTTAATCCAATTCCTCTAAATCCAAAGGTAGTTTCTTAGATATATGCTCTCCTCAAACTCACCCTCACGAGTCATCACTAGTTGTAGATTATCGTGATAGGGAGTTCCTACTAGTTATGGATCGTATACTTTGGTTCACTTTTACATTTAACATATTACCATGCCCATACGATTAAGAATTCAACCAGTCAAATGTTTCATTTGTCATTTTGTATTCTTTTTCGATAGGGAACATTTTTCTTTTTTCCGATTGTCCCCCTACTCGATTTTTTTCTACGGTTGTTCCCTACTCTTGTTCCCTACTCTTGTTCCCTACTCTTTTGTTCCCTTAGACTCCTACTTTGAGCTACACAATATTTTGAAATTTTGTGTTCATTCTTACATATCTACATTACTATATCTAATCCTATTCTCATCATAAACTGCATTTAAGGGACAAATCCTGAGAACTGTGTTTGATTATCATTCATATTTTTCCATCTCTTCAGTCAGAACTACAGTATTGGTTATGATGACTAAGGTCATGATTTATCAACTCCTGAAGCTTTTGTGATCTATGTCCTTATTCCTTTAGTGTTTTTCAATTTTCTTTGGAAATGTTCTTTGTATGCGTTTATTTGTGTCCTCACGATGAATTCGTGCCAAAAACAATCAATTGAATTGCAGCTTCACTGTCTAATTTCGAATATTATTAGTATACTCTATCAAACAGAATCTTCGTTGTACAAAATTTGATGTTCTAGCAACAATCGTAACTTACAATAGTCTTTATGAATTCTGTTGAACGCATGGATCAACGTCGGTCAACAAATCCTGCTCAATTATTTACGTTGTTTTGCCAATGCTTATGCTGTTTTAAAAAAACAATGACCCCCAAAAGGCTAATATTACTGCATATAGAGAGTACAAAAGAATAATTGGTAAACAGTTGGTCTTGCCATTGGTTGCAAAAGCTGAGGAAAGACAAAAAAAATCTGCGCCAAAACATCACCAGAAGTAGCGAACGAAGTTCTTGGATCAGCAACTGGAACTGTCCATATGTTACTTGAGAATAAAGAAAAACAAGACAAAAATTGCTTTTTGTGTAAGCTTTGTTGGAGGAATCACCCAGATACAGGTGAAAAGTGGGTCCCAAAACTTGGATTTATTTACGGCTGTTGTAAGTGTAAAAAAGGATTTCATATCAATTGTTTTGCTGCTTTTCACCATAGAGGAGCATTAAAAGGTGACACCATGGCTCTTATGGATACTACAATGAGAACTTCATCTGAAAGAATACAAAAGGGAATGTCGAAAGTGTGAAATCGCCGGAAGAGCTGCTCAAGAAGTTTGAGTCAAAGTCAAACAATTTCGGATACTGCTATTTGAAAAATCCTTTTCTTTATTTGACACTTCATAAAAAATACAATGTTTCATCTATTCTTTGTGAAATCCCATGTTGTTCTCACCCATCAGGTCCTGGATATGTAATTCTTATTTCCCGTATCACACAATTTAGAATGGCAATTCGACTTCCTCTACCTAGGTGCCCAAACTTTAAATATTTAAATATGTAAACTACTTATAAATTACTTTTTGTGGTATGATTCTATCTATTGAAGTGTCATCTTCATAAAGAACAATATCTCCATTATCACTCCAACTAAATTGCTCTTCAGATACTTTAACATCCTTGGGTCATAATTCTCTCCACTCACAAGATGATCCACCACCACAGCCTTCACACACTTCCTCACTACACTCATCCGATTCGTGTTCATAATTTCAGGGCTTCTCCCTCCAGTAGCTGGACAAATGATGCTGTAATTTCATTTGCTGTTGGAAGTTGTTCTGAGGTGGTCAACCTACAATCCGATGTATCTGATTTGAAAATTTGCAATGGGTTAACAACAAGGCTGACAAAAATGCGTTTCGAATACGGAAACAATTGTGTCAATTGATTGCCCAAAGGGAATTAGTGTACCTGAGCATTTTCCTTGCCTTCTTCAATCTTCTCATACATTGCTTATTCTATATTACAAATCAACCGCTTTCTCAACGATACATCATTCATCATTGAACGATTCAGCATGGCCAAGAGACCGCAGTCCATATGTTTTTTGTCCTTATAAGCTGTAAATATATGAAGCCTGATTGAAGTAAAATCTATCATTCTTTCGATACATGAAAGCAAGCCAAGCTGCAATGCTGCAAGTGCGAAATAAATAAGAGGAAATCTAGTTCTTTACCACTAAAAGTGTGTTTCAGAGTGCATGCAACTAGAAGCAATAGCTTCTTTGCTTTTTTGTTTGGACCTCAAAATGATGTGGCTATTGTTTGTTGGTGACGACAGTTTAAAAAATGAGACAAGTGAAGGATTAATACAATAAGAATCCTCCCAAAGATACAACGATAATTGATCCATTTTATTAATACCTTTTAAACCAGTTATAATTAGACTTTGATTCATTTTATTAATATCTTTTAAACCAGTTATAATTAGACTTAAGATTAAGAAGCACAAAAGATCTTTTTCCTCGATTTAAAGGAATTCTGTTATTTTTTCCCCTTGTTTTTTGAAGGAATTTCATTTAGTTGCAGATTAATATTGTGATTAGAACAATCCACATTTCAGTAGCATCTGAATGGCAATTGTGTTAAATAGTCTAAAGTTTACAACTGAAAGTCTCGACAACATTCTATTTTATAATTCTGGATGAAAGTAAGATGGAATTATCTTACTACCCAATATTTTTTGGGTTTGAATTAGCTATATCCTTATTGATTTTAGTCGCTCACTCTGTAAAGTAAAGTAAATGCTGTTCTCGTACTCGATCACTCTCGAGTATTACTGTACTTTCAAAACGCACAAAGGTTAGGGGTAGCACCGGCCAGATCTGATGAGAAACTTTTTTAGTAGTAGGATTTTAGTAGTAGGATTGTTGGCTGTGGTTATGATTAGTAGTAGTATATCATGATATCTTGTCTATACGACAGGGTGCTAGTAGGAAACTACTAACCGTACTTTCATTGTACTTTGATCCAATCTTTGAAAAGTAGTGTGTCATGTCCACCCTGAATCGACGCTTTCGAGATGAAACAAAGCAGCAGAATAGTCATCTTGTTCCTGCTAATGATGATAAGAATGATGGCCATGATGATGGTGATGGAGTATCATCTGAAAATAATCGAATCAAAGAAGGAACCTCTCGCCAAATGGCGCCACCTCGATTGATCTTACGTAATCAACCATTCCATCAATCGAAGAATCGTGGTGTTATGATTCGTGTTTGTGGTCTCTCGGAGAATAATACTTGGAAGATCTTACTACGTGAAGATTTATATCATTGGTTATTACGTCAGGGTACAATCCGTACTTGTTTTGGAATCCTCATCCTTTGGACGATGCAAATATGTTTGTTTGCATGGATCTATATGTCCGTCGATTATTTATATGACAAGATTGATTGTGGATTAGTCAATCCTTCTGATCCTCGTCGAATATTACATTTTGGTGCCTATTTTGCATTTTCCTTACAAACTACAACAACTGTGGGGTATACATTACCCAATGGAGTCAATGGATTCTTTGAGGATTGTCCTGGCATACAAGTTTGTATTTTCTTTCAAATGCTTCTTTCTATGATTTTTAATGCATGCTTCGTCACATTCTTCTATGCACGACTTGCTAAAGTTGAGAATCGATCCGAACAAGTCATATTCTCGAATAAGGCGATCCTTTCCAAGTCGACCCTAGAACAGGATTATAATTCCGATTCTACTACTACTACTCCTGCGGATCATAATCATCATGACTCGACGTCGTCATCGCCATCGCCCCCATCATCTTGGACATTCTCTATTCGTGTTGCAGATATCGATGTTACACATCCAATTCTAGAAGCACATGTTCGATTGTATGCCAAGGTTGGAACACAAATCATTGAAATGAGGCTCATCTCACCCAATGATGTATTGGGTGGATGTCTCTTTCTGGGATGGCCGACAACTCTGATACACTCCTTAGATAATCATTCACCACTCTATCCAACCGATTATCCCATCAGCAATCCCTTTCAATTACCACATGCTGGATTAAATCTACGGCTAGCTGAAGCCCATGCAGGAGAAAGTTATCGTTTTGTTTGTCCCAAATGTGGTGAGGCATATGGAACAATCACACAACTACGTAACCACATTGCCTTTAATCAAAAGACAGAAAAGAATGATAATCTACCCATGGAGGGAAGTCATCGGGAAATTTCTTTAGAGGATGTAAAGGAACCACCTCCTCCATCGCAAAAGGAATTACTGGAAGCGTTTCCTGATGAAATTATTGCCGTCGTAGAAGGTGTTGATCCTCATACCTCTGGAACATTCCAAGCACTACAATCGTATACAAGAGATGACATTGTATTTGGTGGTACCTTCGCGGATTGTTGTTCTGTCACGTCAAACAAACAAATTAATATCCACCTTGAAAATTTTCATAAGATTGTGAAGGATGACACTGAAGAAGAACAAGAAGAAGAATCAGCAGCTGTAGGAACAAAGGAAGATTAAGGATGAGAGTGTACCTACCCTACCCAGTATTTCAACCGTCTTGCTGGAAAATGTTGCTTTCTTTTTGTGTAATTTCATACATCTGATTTTACACGCCAATGTAGGAAACAAAAAAGGCAGAGTTAGAAAAATGTCATTTCCAATGTGGTTTAGTTATAGAAATTAAATGCTGCTGCTTCCCACATAGTTCCAATGGTATAGCCACTATGTATGATTATTAAAAAAATAGGAAATTTTCTTTTCTTTCAGCATGCTGTCTTTGGAATCATTCTTTCTTATCCTAACATTTGCTTCTCTTCTTGATCAAAGGCGTTACAAAGCTTCGTTCCCCCAATGATATCTGTCTTTATTTGTCTCTTAATTTTTCGACCTTTTCCTTATCCTTTTGGTTTCTTTTAGATTCTTATTGTTGAGAATGATGTACCGAAGGGACAAATGCATCTCTTACAAATGTGTTACAAGAATGGGGAGACGCTCATACCAGACGCTAAAGAGACATGTAGAAATCCATTGAAAAGACACCCCACAAGAATCTAGCCTGTTGGGTGCCACTATACCAAAATACACGTTGAATAGAAATTGATGCATTTGAAAATAAACTTTGGCTTCCCTTCTTAAGTAATGGGCCGTTGACCCCAGGGACTAGGGTGTGAATTCAGGTTATAATTAATCAAGTTGGAGGACAGGTAACATAGGATAGCACCTTAAATACTTAAACAAAGTTAGAGGACAAGGAACCTCCATGTCTCTATTTATAAAATCTTTTACATATTGCAGCTACGCTTTCCAGGAATGGCTGTTGACAAAAAATGTTTCATTCTCAAGGCTCAGATGCATTTGGAACATTGTCAACAATAGCACATGACTCATACCATGCAATACCTCCTCCGTACCATAAGATTATAGTCAAGACATTCATTTCCATTCTTCATTACTTGAGGTTGGATGGGTGTAACTATGGCAGATACTTAATATATGTATTATTCATTTTCATGGGTTCTAATTTGCCTTATTGTGGCTTATTTTCATATCAGTTCCAACTGTTTCACAATTTCTCTAAGCACTGTCAGCGTTTGAATTCATTATGTGTGTACTTGGTTGGGGTCATTTAGCTTTTTACCCTTTATCCTTAAGATGCTTTCAAATTTTCAATTCTTAATAAACTTTAGATGTTGGGGCAAAAATTAGCCTACCACAAATACAATACCAATAGTTTTAGTCCCTAGCTAATTTCCGGGTTCTTTTGCAATTGATCATCTGCGTGTTTTGCTGCGGGTGATTGCTTTAGTCTGTCACGAAAGGAAATTTCAATATTTTGCCAACAAAAATCATGTCGAATCAAGAATCGAGCCCCACAGCACCGCCACGAAATTGATGGAATAACTCCCTTTTTTCAGGAGTGAGAATGGTGGACCACCAAGGAGACTCAGTCTTGAGTCCTCTTTCGAAAGTGGTCCGCCTTTTTGTGATAGGGCGAATGCCAGAGACCCTCCAACATTGCCACAAAGTCAAGCCTGCTTCATCGCAATGGCTTTCATCGTTTGAAATCTCATTGTCCGAGTTATCAGATGTGGTTTCCGGTTCAGTTGAACTATCAACCACTAATCCAATAACTCGTAAGAACGAGATATCCTGTAAAAAGGGTAGAGGAAGGAGGGAGTGCAACAGGTTAGTGATAGAATTGAGCATGGAATTAACATCAATTTATTTTTTAATTTTCGAGGCAAAAACGGGCTTCGCATTTTGCGTCACAATTTTACTGAAATATATCGCAGTGCCTATTTGGAAAAATAGGCTTGACGTGTCAAAAAAGTATTGTGGCCACAGTTCTTTTTTCACAAAGAAACCCGGAAAATCCGAGTTTTTCGCAGTATTGTGTCAGGCTACCGCAAGTAAAAAAAATCAGTCACGAGTAAAATTACAATAGTCAACTATTGTGGTAGGCTGCCCTTAGAAACAGAACGGTATAATATAATGTACCGGGAGAAGCAGGTAAGGTTCCCACAGCATTTCAATCCTGTTTCTTTAACCGATTGGAATTTTCAACGGATTCAAGCATTCAAAGAGAATGTACGGTTGACACAATCATGTCAAATCCAGAGGATGCGATGCTTGAACCGATTGAGTCCATACCCTTTAGCGATGAATTTTCAATATCTGAGGTGATTATGCTGACAACTCGCATCGATGATGACGATGAAGTGGAAAAAAATGTTTCCTCCGAGAATCGTCATCATGAAGTAGACCTTGAGCAAAGCTCAAATTTATTGTCTATCGAACAACAAAATTTCTCACAAGATATCAACCCTCCTGTACCCTTCCAAGGTAAGGAGAAGAAGACACAACTAACAAAATTGTCACAAAAACAATTTTTACAAAATCTCATGGCATCCGATTTTAGTCATGACAATCAAACAAAGGATACCAGTTCGCTCCCATTTCAGACAACTCTGAGTGGCGATGATATCCTAAGAGAAGAACTATGGGAAACTATTGATAGCATTAGAACTTTAAACATCTCCGAAGATATCGATAAGAACGATTTATTTTGCAAGGCAATGACAAAGGAACACCCTTTCATGCCTGCTCATATGTATTCTAAGGATAGCATAGACTGGGAAGCTTTGGAATCGCTTGACCAACAGCAGATAGAAAGAGTTACAGAAACTGAAACATCGAGACTGCTTTTTGAACCGTCAATATATGAGAGACCTATTAACAAGAATAATGCAGAATACGAGTTGCAAAACTTGACAACTATCCAGGCATCTGTGTTAAACTTTGTTAACCTTCAGGACAAAGAAGCAGGAGAGGAAGAATCAAGTTATGAAATCAATTTCCTACCGTCTTGCATTGAAGAAAAGGTTTCAAGGCACAAATTAAAATTAAATTTTATCGAGCCAAAAGATAGTGTCGAGGATAATTCAGATCCGGAGGAATCATATAAAATTGCAGGACTTGAACCAGAAAATGATATTCAAAAATCTATAATATCCTTTGCTCAGAAAGAAAAATCGAAAGCTTGTGAAATGAAGAATATGAAACGAAAGATATTGAAGGAGCCAGCGATTAAAGTTTATTTTGAAAAGCGAGAAGTCGATGTCATATTTGGGCGAGGATCAGGTCCCAATATTCACAACAAATCATTTCGTGCGTATGTAGCACAATTTCAAGATGCCTACTTGACAGGAAACGCAGTAACAAAAAACAAGATTGTTGAATCTTTGATTCAATGGGTCAATGAGAAAGGTGGGAGATTTCTTGACAAGGATGAGATTGGGTGGTATGAGGTGTCTGCCAAGGCTGTCCAAACAAAGGTTCGTCAACTTGTTCGAGAAATGAATACCAAGGCTCAAAAGTCAGCACCCCCAAAAAAGTGAAAAAGATTTTGCACAATCAACTATATATTGAATGTTAAAAAGTTTTTTGAAAAGTGAAAGTTGAACCATCAACAAGGACCTTCCAACAAATAGGGAATATTTCACGGAGCGCATGAAATCAACGTGAATAAGTCAAAAACTGAGTTAGCATAAATTTGCTAATAGTCAATGTTGAAGATATCCTTTAACAATCATACCCTTTAGTTTCATTTGTTAAGGTTATTCATTAGGCATGTTTGGATATGGAAGCATGTGTTTGTCATGGATTAAGTTTAGCTAATTTTAGTAATAATAACATTTACGAGAATTCTTTTCTATTCTGGATTCTTTCTTTTTCCGTATCATTAGGTGAGGGCTTCCAAACACTCTAAAAAGTGGGTTCCTGTTTGTTCTCTTTTATCCTAATGTTAGCAAAAATCTAACTAAGTTATGTAAGTAGTTGTCACTTCATCTAGTTTCGGATTGCAACATTTATTAAGTTGGTAGTACTCTCACACTTCAAGCAGCATGACTGATTTAAGCACTATTCGAGTGATTCCATTTTATGGAAAGAGTGAGGAGTGGCCTACAAGGTTCCCAAATTTCCTAGTCAAGGCAAAGTTTCACGGCTTCATGGATGATTCGTTAGGGAAAAGAAGGATATCAAGACTGACAGAGCTTTGACATGGATTACAAAGAAGAAATGAAATTGTTGATTTCAGCAGATATAAATGAATTTAGCATATATGGAGCTAATTTTATCAATCGATGACAAGACCAGTAACTGAAATGTGGCAATTAATTTGTTGAAATGGTGCAATAGTAAGGAGTCTTCTGATGGTAGCACTTTCATGGCATACAGAACAAGTTTGAGCCCATATCCGCACCAACTCTGGTAAAAAAAGAGGTATGTTTTCGCCAATGTGTTTTGAAGACGGGAAAAGATTCTGAAATTTGATTAAATGAGCTTGAAGAACTAGAATCTAGTATTGCTTACAGTTCATGATCCACGTCTTGAAAAAAAAGCTTCGGATTATGATCTACAGCTTGCAATGATGGAAAATCGTAATAGCTACAAGTTGAACCCGTTAACAGTTGATAAGGTGAGGAATACTTTGAATTTAAGATTTGAGAGATTCAGTATGAAGGCTAATGAAGAAAACGAAAATGAAAATGTTCAGGATGTTGCTCTGGTAGGACAGCTTAAAGGAATAAATCTTGGTCACAAGGCACAAAACAAAAAGGAAAAAATTTGACAAAATGGCGGAAACTAAGGAAATTTTCACAATAGCTCTTCTGTACTTATTGCCGCAGGTCAGGGTATTTGAAGAACGATTGGTTCAAATTGAAAAATGCATCAAACCAAAACAAGAATATCGGTACGACCAGTTGCAACAAGTAGCAACGCCGTCAAAACTTTAATTCCAAGAATGTCGCATTTAAGTGAAATGTGGATGTGTCGTAGTGGCGCAAGTTGTCAATTGTGGAAGGGTGGACTAACGTTAAGGACATAGATGACGTAATCACAATTGGAAAGGGAGAGTCTATGCATGCTACTTGGGACCAAGAACTTGTCAGAGGAATGATAAAGTTGAAAGAGAGTTTCTTACCAATTAAGAAAGGATCTGTTCTCTGCAAATTCTGCAGGATTAAAGGACAAACTCAGGGATGAGATCTGGGCTGAATATGCTACGACGACTCCCTTCTTATCAAATGTGATCTCAGCGAAGTCTGAACTCAAGAGTTCTCATGCGTTACTTTTTGGAAGTAAACCAATCTTGAATACCAGTTTAAGAATGTTTAGTGAAGTTGGTGTTGTTACCACAAAGAATACGATTCAAGGCAAGTTGACAATGCTCTGCGGAGATTGAAAGTAGAAAAATTATGTTCTATTTTTTAGAAAATTATGGAAGACTACTCTTGTTTATTAATGATACAAGATTGGAGTCTTGATTGACTGATTTTTTGTTATTCTAGTATTCCTTCAGATCTTCCTATTATTTTGGATGAATTATTATATTATTCAGGTAAGTCAAAATATCTTTTGACTTATTTTTTTCTAAGTCATGATACACTTCATGAAACACATATGATTTATTATCACCTAAATTTAGAGATCTTTGATTTGTATCATCTAAAAGTTGTAAACGAAAAAACAACAGCCATTATTCTTTTCGGTTGTTGTTGTTTTAGATGTACTAAAATAGATGATATTATTTGGTCGCATAAGATGCATTAATATTGGGTTAATGATAAATCTACAGCAATATTTACTAATGAGGATGAAATCATTGAGCTACAAGTAGGAAAGAGATTTTAAAAAAGTGAAGACAATGAGGCCACCACCTAAGTTACAGAAGATGATGAGATTAAATCAAAAGCAAAATTAAATTAGTCCCTAGGAAACATAAGCAATTAATGATTACAAGGATGGAAGAGCAATTTCTTTTGAGCAAGACTTGATGCATGTAGTGTAATTCTTTTCTTTTTTCATTTCTTTTCTACTTCTTTTTGCATGAGGACCTCTAACATGTCAATGCATTGCTGAGATGTTCAAGGTTATGGTCCTGACACACTATCACATTAGCGTCTCATAGTTATGTAAATTGAGCATTGTAGGAGTGGTGAAATTTCCAGACCTGATGATATGCCATCATGCTCAATGTCCTAGATGCCAGCTTTAGCATGTAACGCGAGGAGGAATTCCTAATTTACAATGATATCCATCAGTAATCACATGCTATTCAGAGAGTATTTCAGAATCCTTTCCTTTTTTGATTTCTTGATACAATCTCAATAATCTCTGGAATTTTCCTTAACAATCATCTCAATACAAATTTCAGGCAATAAGTCATGCTCACTTGCCATTTTGAATTCTTCCTAAAGTAGAGGGATTTGATTATTTGAAAACTAAATTTTTCTCATGTGCAAGCCATCATGGGATGGGGAGTAGGGTGACAAGGGATTACAAAATGTGAGCTTTAGTAAGAAAAAGGCAGCTGCAACTCTAATTTAGCGATATTAGATTTTAAGTGAGTATTCCAAGAAACTATTATAATTCAGGCGAGCCTTGAAATATTGAGTGCTAAACATATACATTCTTTTTGATCTAGGCATAGTTATTGGGCTACAGATATTGGAAGTCGCGCTCCCGATACAAACTGTACAGTAGTTACTTCGAATAAAAAAAGGCATCCTAGAGAAGTAAGGTCACGATTGATCAAAAGTCAAATTTGTGAATTCTCATGACGTCCAACTTTCCACCCTCAATTCAGTCTTTGATTCATTTGGAGAATTACCATCTCTCAGATGCTTCGGGAGAGACAGGACTTTACACAGGTCCTGCAACGTTAGCCTCATCCTCGGCAATCGCAACAACCGCGGAACACGAAGATACCAAAATGACGAGTAGTACAAGTACTTCTAGTGCCCCATCGACTAAGGATGTAGGGTTGGTATCAGCTTCTACGGCAGGTTCCTCGTTAATTCTCCTCCCCCACGGTCCAAATGGAGATTTTCGTTACGATGAAGGTCGGAGGTATGTTGGATCATGGGAATCTGGTCATTGGCATGGTAAGGGGCAAGCCTCTTGGCCTCATGGGAATACGTATGAAGGAGAGTATGATCATGATCAAAGGCATGGATATGGAATCTACCATTGGAACGATGGACGATGGTACGAAGGCCATTTTCAACATGATGTACGACATGGAAAGGGAAAATATATGACATTTTCTTCATCATTGAAATCAACAACACCAGTAATGACATCGTTAGGACGAAATTCTTCTTCAGGTTCCAATTCAGGAACTAACAACATAAATGTTAATTTTCAAAATGTTGAACCTGATTGTTGTTATGAAGGAGATTTCCAACAGGGTCAACCTCATGGAGAAGGAACATATCTTTTTCCCGGTGGCAAATATGTTGGATCCTTTGAGCGCGGTCTTTATCACGGTTGCGGAGGTAAGTTTTTGTTCTACCTCGTCAACATGGATGGTGATACAACATCCAGGTGTGATTAATAGAGCGCTACTGCACTACTCGTCAATTTTTATGGATACCCAATCCAATTCATTTATTCTCACAATTTCAAATTTTTCGCTCACTAAAACTTTGTACTGTATTTATTGCTCCGCTATTTCTTGAACACGTAATTATGATTAACACTAGTTTGTACATGGGACAATGGACGTGTATACAAGGGAGAATGGAAGAATGGTATGGCTCATGGAAATGGCATCGAAACGAATGAAAGTGGTCGAATTGTTCATGATGGCATGTGGCAGAATGATGAACCAATCGATAAAATGCGACGACTCAATTCCACAAGAGCTTTCTTTTCCAGCCCATCGCTTGGAAACATCATGAACATTCCTGCGAGTAACGTCGTGGCGGCCCCATTATCATCACAAGCAACAAGCAAGGCTAAGGAGGAATCATTCAAAATAAAACCTCCTATGACTTATCAACCTGCTGATCTTGCTCCAGTGAAAGAACAAGATCACCTTGAACCCGTCGTAAATGTTAGACTTCATGACGCACTTGGCCGAAAAGGAACCTTTCGAGGCATGGTATTGAATGGAGTACCCCACAGTGTCGGCCACATGATATATAGCGATGCTAGCAGCGATGTCCTTACCTACCAGGGATTCTGGGAG
>CAAAJI010000015.1:444386-468976 GCA_900642245.1 Fragilaria radians
TGTAAACTCTGTACTCTACTGTATTAATAAAACGCACAAGGGTTATGGGGTTGCGCCTGTCAGATCGGATATAAAACTTTTTTAGTAGATGTCTATTCGTGGTTTGTGACACAAAAGGTTACGGGTTAAAAGAATTTGCACGGTTTCGGCTGAAGGCCAGATCGGAAATTTTTTTTAGTTAGTGTAGATTGTTGGCTGTGGTTATGATTAGTAGTAGTATATCATGATATCTTGTCTATACGACAGGGTGCTAGTAGGAAACTACTAACCGTACTTTCATTGTACTTTGATCCAATCTTTGAAAAGTAGTGTGTCATGTCCACCCTGAATCGACGCTTTCGAGAAGAATCCAAGCAGCAGAATAGTCATCTTGTTCCTGCTAATGATGATAAGAATGATGGTCATGATGATGGTGATGGAGTATCATCTGAAAATAATCGAATCAAAGAAGGAACCTCTCGCCAAATGGCGCCACCTCGATTGATCTTACGTAATCAACCATTCCATCAATCGAAGAATCGTGGTGTTATGATTCGTGTTTGTGGTCTCTCGGAGAATAATACTTGGAAGATCTTACTACGTGAAGATTTATATCATTGGTTATTACGTCAGGGTACGATCCGTACTTGTTTTGGAATCCTCATCCTTTGGACAATGCAAATATGTTTGTTTGCATGGATCTATATGTCCGTCGATTATTTATATGACAAGATTGATTGTGGATTAGTCAATCCTTCTGATCCTCGTCGAATATTACATTTTGGTGCCTATTTTGCATTTTCCTTACAAACTACAACAACTGTGGGATATACATTACCCAATGGAGTCAATGGATTCTTTGAGGATTGTCCTGGCATACAAGTTTGTATTTTCTTTCAAATGCTTCTTTCTATGATTTTTAATGCATGCTTCGTCACATTCTTCTATGCCTCGACTTGCCAAAGTTGAGAATCGATCCGAACAAGTCATATTCTCGAATAAGGCTATCCTTTCCAAGTCGACCCTACAACAGGATTATAATTCCGATTCTACTACTACTACTCCTGCGGATCCTAATCATCATGACTCGACGTCGTCATCGCCATCGCCCCCATCATCTTGGACATTCTCTATTCGTGTTGCAGATATCGATGTTACCCATCCAATTCTAGAAGCACATGTTCGATTGTATGCCAAGGTTGGAACACAAATCATTGAAATGAGACTCATATCACCCAATGATGTATTGGGTGGATGTCTCTTTCTGGGATGGCCGACAACTCTGATACACTCCTTAGATAATCATTCACCCCTCTATCCAACCGATTATCCCATCATTAATCCCTTTCAATTACCACATGCTGGATTAAATCTACGTTTAGCTGAAGCTCATGCAGGAGAAAGTTATCGTTTCGTTTGTCCCAAATGTGGTGAGGCATATGGAACAATCACACAACTACGTAACCATATTGCCTTTAATCAAAAGACAGAAAAGAATGATAATCTACCCATGGAGGGAAGTCATCGGGAGATTTCTCTAGAGGATGTCAAGGAACCACCTCCACCATCGCAAAAGGAATTACTGGAAGCGTTTCCTGATGAAATTATTGCCGTCGTAGAAGGTGTTGATCCTCATACCTCTGGAACATTCCAAGCACTACAATCGTATACGAGAGATGACATTGTATTTGGTGGTACCTTCGCAGATTGTTGTTCTGTCACGTCAAACAAACAAATTAATATCCACCTTGAACATTTTCATAAGATTGTGAAGGATGACACTGAAGAAGAAGAAGTATCAGCAGTTGTAGGAACAAAGGAAGATTAAGGATGAGAGTGTGTCTACCCTACTCAGTATTACTACCATCTTGCTGGAAAATTTTGCCTTCTTTTTGTGTAATTTCATACATCTGATTTTACGTGCCAATGTAGGAAACAAAAAAGACAGAAATAGAAAAATGTCATTTCCAATGTAGTTTATTTAGTTACAGAAATTAAATGATGCTGCTTCCCACATAGTTTCAATATTATTGGCTACTGGAGACGCTCAGACCAGATGCTAAAAAGACATGTAGAAATCCATATAAACAACACCCCGCAAGAATCTAGCCTGTTGGGTGCCACCAAACCAAAATACACATTTGTGTAGAAATTGATGCATTTGAAAATAAATGTTGGCTTCCCTTCTTATGTAATGGGCCGTTGACTCCAGGGACTAGGGTGTGAATTCAGATTATACTTAATCAAGTTGGAGGACAGGTAACTTAGGATAGCACCTTAAACACTTAAACAAAGTTAGAGGACAAGGAACCTCCATGTCTCTATTTATAATTTTTTTTACATATTGCAGCTACGCTTTCCAGGGATGGCTGATGACAAAAATTATTTCATTCTCAAGGCTCAGATGCATTTGGAACATTGTCAACAATAGCACATGACTCATACCATGCAATACCTCCTCTGTACCATAAGATTATAGTCAAGACATTCATTTCCATTCTTCATTGCTTGAGGTTGGATGGGTGTAATTATGGCAGATACTTAAATATATGTATTATTCATTTTCATGGGTTCTAATTTGCCCTATTGTGGCTTATTTTCATATTAGTTCCAACTGTTTCAAAATTTCTCTAAGCACTATCAGCGTTTGAATTCATTATGTGTGTACTTGGTTGGGGTCATTTAGCTTTTTACCCTTTATCCTTAAGATGCTTTCAAATTTTCAATTCTTAATAAATTTTAGAGGTAGAGAAGCAGGTAAGGTTCCCACAGCATTTCAATCCTGTTTCTTTAACCGATTGGAATTTCAACGGATTCAAGCATTCAAAGAGAATGTACCGTTGACGCAATCATGTCAAATCCAGAGGATGCGATGCTTGAACCGATTGAGTCCATACCCTTTAGCGATGAATTTTCCATATCTGAGGTGATTATGCTGACAACTCGCATCGATGATGACGATGAAGTGAAAGAAAATGTTTCCTCCGAGAATCGTCATCATGAAATAGACCTTGAGCAACGCTCAAATTTATTGTCTATCGAACAACAAAATTTCTCACAAGATATCAACCCTCCTGTACCCTTCCAAGGTAAGGAGAAGAAGGCGCAACTAACAAAATTGTCACAAACACAATTTTTACAAAATCTCATGGCATCCGATTTTAGTCATGACAATCAAACAAAGGATACCAGTTCCCCTCCCATTTCAGACAACTCTGAGTGGCGATGATATCCTAAGAGAAGAACTATGGGAAACTATTGATAGCATTAGAACTTTAAACATCTCCGAAGATATCGATAAGAACGATTTATTTTGCAAGGCAATGACAAAGGAACACCCTTTCATGCCTGCTCACATGTATTCTAAGGACAGCATAGACTGGGAAGCTTTGGAATCGCTTGACCAACAGCAGATAGAAAGAGTTACAGAAACTGAAACATCGAGACTGCTTTTTGAACCGTCAATATATGAGAGACCTATTAACAAGAATAATGCAGAATACGAGTTGCAAAACTTGACAACTATCCAGGAATCTGTGTTAAACTTTGTTAACCTTCAGGAAAAAGAAGCAGGAGAGGAAGGATCAAGTTATAAAATCAATTTCCTACCGTCTTGCATTGAAGAAAAGGTTGCAAGGCACAAATTAAATTTAAATTTTATCGAGCCAAAAGATAGTGTCGAGGATAATTCAGATCCGGAGGAATCATACAAAATTGCAGGACTTGCACCAGAAAACGATATTCAAAAATCTATAATATCCTTTGCTCAGAAAGAAAAATCGAAAGCTTGTGAAATGAAGAATATGAAACGAAAGATATTGAAGGAGCCAGCGATTAAAGTTTATTTTGAAAAGCGAGAAGTCGATGTCATATTTGGGCGAGGATCAGGTCCCAATATTCACAACAAATCATTTCGTGCGTATGTAGCACAATTTCAAGATGCCTACTTGACAGGAAATGCAGTAACAAAGAACAAGGTTGTTGAATCTTTGATTCAATGGGTCAATGAGAAAGGTGGGAGATTTCTTGACAAGGATGAGATTGGGTGGTATGAGGTGTCTGCAAAGGCTGTCCAAATTAAGGTTCGTCAACTTGTTCGAGAAATGAATACCAAGGCTCAAAAGTCAGCACCCCCAAAAAAGTGAAAAAGATGTTGCACCATCCACTATATATTGAATGTTATAAAGTTTTTTGAAAAGTGAAAGTTGAACCATCAACAAGGACCTTCCAACATGTAGGGATTATTTCACGGAGCGCATTGAATCAACGTGAATAAGTCAAAAACTGAGTTAGCATAAATTTGCTAATTGTCAATGTTGAAGATATCCTTTAACAAGCATACCCTTTAGTTTCATTTGTTAAGGTTGTTCATTAGGCATGTTTGGATATGGAAGCATGTGTGTGTCATGGATTAAATTTAGCTAATTTTAGCAATCATAGCTTTTACGAGAATTCTTTTCTCTTCTGGATTCTTTTTTTTCCCCGAATCATTAGGTGAGGACTTCCTAACACGCCAAAAGTGGGTTCCTGTTTGTTCTCTTTTATCCTAATGTTAGCAAAACTCTAACTAAATTATGTAAGTAGTTGTCACTTCATCTAGTTTTGGTTTGCAACATTTATTAAGTTGGTACTACCCTCACACTTCAAGCAGCATGACTGATTTAAGCACTATTCGAGTGATTCCAGTTTATGGAAAGAGTGAGGAGTGGCCTACAAGGTTCCCGAATTTCCTAGTCAAGGCAAAGTTTTACGTCTTCAAGGATGATTCGTTAGGGAAAAGAAGGATATCAAGACTGACAGAGCTTTGGCATGGATTCCAAAGAAGAAATGAAATTGTTGATTTCCGCAGATACAAATGAATCTAGCGTGTATGGAGCTAATTTTATCAACTGATGACAGGACCAGTAACGGAAATGTGGCAATTAATTTGTTGAAATGGAGCAATAGTAAGGAGTCTTCTGATGGTAGCACTTTCATGGCATACAGAACAAGTTTGAGCCCATATCCGCACCAACTCTGGTAAAAATAGAGGTATGTTTTCGCCAATGTGTTTTGAAGACGGGAAAAGATTCTGAAATTTGATTAAATGAGCTTGAAGAACTAGAATCTAGTATTGCTTACAGTTCATGATCCACGTCTTGAAAAAAAATAGCTTCGGATTATGATCTACAGCTTGCAATGATGGAAAATCGTAATAGCTACAAGTTGAACCCGTTAACAGTTGATAAGGTGAGGAATACTTTGAATTTAAGATTTGAGAGATTCAGTATGAAGGCTAATGAAGAAAACGAAAATGAAAATGTTCAGGATGTTGCTCTGGTAGGACAGCTTAAAGGAATAAATCTTGGTCACAAGGCACAAAACAAAAAGGATAAAATTTGACAAAATGGAGGAAACTAAGGAAATTTTCACAATAGCTCTTCTGCACTTATTGCCGCAGGTCTGGGCATTTGAAGAACAATTGTTTCAAATTGAAAAATGCATCAAACCAAAACAAGAATATCGGTACGACCAGTTGCAACAAGTAGCAACGCCGTCAAAACTTTAATTCCAAGAATGTCGCATTTAAGTGAAATGTGGATGTGTCGTAGTGGCGCAAGTTGTCACTTGTGGAAGGGTGAACTAACGTTAAGGACATAGATGACGTAATCACAATTGGAAAGGGAGAGTCTATGCATGCTACTTGGGACCAAGAACTTGTCAGAGGAATGATAAAGTTGAAAGAGAGTTTCTTACCAATTAAGAAAGGATCTGTTCTCTGCAAATTCTGCAGGATTAAAGGACAAACTCAGGGATGAGATCTGGGCTGAATATGCTACGACGACTGCGTACTTATCAAATGTGATCTCAGCGAAGTCTGAACTCAAGAGTTCTCATGCGTTACTTTTTGGAAGTAAACCAATCTTGAATACCAGTTTAAGAATGTTTGGTGAAGTTGGTGTTGTTACCACAAAGAATACGATTCAAGGCAAGTTGACAATGCTCTATGAAAATAGAAAATTATGTTCTATTTTTTAGAAAATTATGAAAGACTACTCTTGTTTTTTAATCATACAAGATTGGAGTCTTGATTGATTAATTTTTTGTTATTATAGTATTCCTTCAGATCATCCTATTATTTTGGATGAATTATTATATTGTTCTGGTAAGTCAAAATATCTTTATACTTCATGAAACACATTTGATTTATTATCACCTAAATTTAGAGATCTTTGATTTGTATCATCTAAAAGTTGTAAACGAATAAACAACAGCCATTTTTCTTTTCGGTTATTGTTGTTTTAGATGTACTAAAATAGATGATATTATTTGGCTGCATAAGGTGCATTAATATTGGGTAAAGGATAAATCTACAGCAATATTTACTAATGAGGATGAAATCATTGAGCTACAAATAGGAAAGAGATTTTAAAAAAGTGAAGACAATGAGGCCACCACCTAAGTTACAGAAGATGATGAGATTAAATCAAAAGCAAAATTAAATTAGTCCCTAGGAAACATAAGCAATTAATGATTACAAGGATGGAAGAGCAATTTCTTTTGAGCAAGACTTGATGCATGTAGTGTAATTCTTTTCTTTTTTCATTTCTTTTCTACTTCTTTTTGCATGAGGACATCCTAACATGTCAATGCATTGCTGAGATGTTCAAGGTTATGGTCCTGATACACTATCACATTAGCTTCTCATATTTAGGTAGATTGAGCATTGCAAGAGTAGTGGAGTTTCCAGATCTGATGATATGCCATCATGCTCAATGTCCTAGATGCCAGCTTTAGCATGTAACGCGAGGAGGGATTCCTAATTTACAATGATATCCATCAGTAATCACATGCTATTCAGAGAGTATTACAGAATCCTTTCCTTTTTTGATTTCTTGATACAATCTCAATAATCTCTGGAATTTTCCTTAACAATCATCTCAATGCACATTTCAGGCAATAAGTCATGCTCACTTGCCATTTTGAATTCTTCCTAAAGTAGAGGGATTTGATTATTTGAAAACTTAATTTTTCTCATGTGCAAGCCATCATCGAGCCTTGAAATATTGAGTGCTGAGCATATACATTCTTTTTGATCTAGGCATAGTAATTGGGCTACAGAAATTGGAAGTCGCGCTCCCGATACAAACTGTACAGTAGTTACTTCGAATAAAAAAAGGCATCCTAGAGAAGTAAGGTCACGATTGATCAAAAGCCTAGTCAAATTTGTGAATTCTCATGACCTCCAACTTTCCACCCTCAATTCAGTCTTTGATTCATTTGGAGAATTACCATCTCTCAGATGCTTCGGGAGAGACAGGACTTTACACAGGTCCTGCAACGTTAGCCTCATCCTCGGCAATCGCAACAACCGCGGAACACGAAGATACCAAAATGACGAGTAGTACAAGTACTTCTAGTGCCCCATCGACTAAGGATGTAGGGTTGGTATCACCTTCTACGGCAGGTTCCTCGTTAATTCTCCTCCCCCACGGTCCCAATGGAGACTTTCGTTACGATGAAGGTCGGAGGTATGTTGGATCATGGGAATCTGGTCATTGGCATGGTAAGGGGCAAGCCTCTTGGCCTCATGGGAATACGTATGAAGGAGAGTATGATCATGATCAAAGGCATGGATATGGAATCTACCATTGGAACGATGGACGATGGTATGAAGGCCATTTTCAACATGATGTACGACATGGAAAGGGAAAATATATGACATTTTCTTCATCATTGAAATCAACAACACCAGTAATGACATCGTTAGGACGAAATTCTTCTTCAGGTTCAAGTTCAGGAACTAACAACATAAATGTCAACTTTCAAAATGTTGAACCTGATTGTTGTTATGAAGGAGATTTCCAACAGGGTCAACCTCATGGAGAAGGAACATATCTTTTTCCCGGTGGTAAATATGTTGGATCCTATGAACGTGGTCTTTATCACGGTTACGGAGGTAAGTGTTTTCTCTTGTTAGTCAACTTGGATGGTTCCATGGTTCCAGTAACATCATCTATCTAAGATTGCACGGATTACTGCATTACTCGTCAATTTAACGATACCCAATCCAATTCATTAATTCTCACAATTTCAAATTTTTCGGTCACTAAAACTTTGTACTGTATTGCTCCCTTATTTCTTGAACACATAATTATGATTAACACTAGTTTGTACATGGGACAATGGACGCGTATACAAGGGAGAATGGAAGAATGGTATGGCGCATGGAAATGGCATCGAAACAAACGAAAGTGGTCGAATTATTCATAATGGCATGTGGCAGAATGATGAACCAGTCGATAAAATGCGACGACTGAATTCCACGAAAGCTTTCTTTTCCACTCAATCACTTGGAAACATCATGAACATTCCTGCGAGTAACATCGTGGCAGCCCCATTATCATCACAGGTAACAAACAAGACTACTGCGGAAGCCTCATCGAAAAAGCCTCCCATGACTTTTCAACCTGCTGATCTTGCTCCAGTGAAAGAACAAGATCACCTTGAACCCGTCGTAAATGTTAGACTTCATGACGCACTTGGCCGAAAAGGAACCTTTCGAGGCATGGTACTGAATGGAGTACCCCACAGTGTCGGGCACATGATATATAGCGATGCTAGTAGCGATGTCCTTACCTACCAGGGATTCTGGGAATACGGTGATTGGAAACAGGGGCGTGTGGAGTATCGAAACGGCGATACCTTTCATGGTGATTGGTCCCACGACATTCGTGTTGGGACCGGTACATATGTTTGGAAAGACGGACGTAGGTACGATGGGGAATGGAAATCTGATCGTAGAGAGGGACATGGTACCTTTTACTATCCAAATGGAGACACATTTGAAGGAAGCTTTAGGAATAATAAGCGACAAGGGCTTGGAAGATTCCAATTTCAAGACGGATCTCTTTTTGAAGGTGGATTTGATAGGGGAGAATTCCATGGACCTGGATGCAAATATGTCCACAGAGATGGTCGAATCTACATTGGAGATTTTGTTAGAGGCCTACGCAGTGGCTATGGAAAAGAAACCTACCCCGATGGAACGCTACGTTACGAAGGTGAATGGATTGAAGATGAACCCCTGCATTCCAACAAAGTTAAGCCTCCTCCAGAGGGATTTGTTCTCCTAGAACCAGAGGATGATGGCGATAAGGCATTGGACGTGTCTAACAATAATAGTAACCAAGAATCTGCCACTAAATCATCAACGTCGATTCCAGACATTTTGGTCGAAACGAAGGACTGTACAACCGTTGTTGCACAGACTGTGAAGGATGCAATGGGTAACGAGGGCATGTACACTGGTTTGGTTCGATCGGGTCTCCCACATGGCGTCGGAAGGATGGTATATGCCTCTGAAATTCGGGAGGGGTTTTGGCGCGACGGCCGACTGGAGGGACACGCACGAGCCTTCTTCCGGAATGGTGATTTTTACGAGGGACACTTTGTCAGGAGCCAACGCCAGGGCAAGGGCGTCTATAAATGGACCGACGGACGAATTTACGAGGGGGACTACTTAAACGATCAGCGACATGGCAATGGCCGATTCGTCTACCCCTCTGGAGATGAATATGTCGGAGATTACTTCCTAGGCCAACGACAGGGCAAAGGGAAATTCACCTTTGCCGATGGATCCTCGTATGATGGAGAGTGGCAGCAATCTGTTTATCACGGATATGGAGAGCTGAAGGAAGTAAATGGATCAACGTACAAGGGAGAATGGCGAGGTGGACTTCGACATGGAAAGGGTGAACAACAGCTTGCCGCAGATGGAGGTTTACTTCGCGGTGAGTGGATCGAGGACACGTTTGTGGAACCATCTCAAGACACTAGTCCTTCATCGGAAAAGGCGGAGATCTCTGAGACAGTTCGTTACACCGGTGAGGGATTTGCTCAACAGAAAAGTTATGGAAACGATCAAACTGCAACTGCGAAGTCAGAGTCTCTGTTGAAGTGGGGATCTCTCGATGGTGAGAACAATCGTTGGAATTCAAATTCACAAGAATTGGAGATAAATGATACGTCGGCTGCGACAACTGCAAAAACGACATCTTCCTCATTGCCGTCGTCTATCAAAGAAGTCACCAGTGCTAACGATTATAATGACATAGAAGATGAGCAGGTTCCATCTGTTGATGCGACAATGGAATCTACAAGCGTTGCAGTCCCTGTGGTCATCAACAAGGAAAACGAAGAGGATTATGTTGATACAGACAGCGATAGTAGAAGTTTGCCTGTGGAAGCTCTTACTATTTCAGATATTGAATTGAAAGATAACAGCGTTGATAAAACCATTAGCGAACCCAATTCCCCCAGCATTAATTTACAGGCTCCAACTGTCCCAGCTGAAGATGTGAGCATGAAAAGCAAGGACAATAATTGTTACGATAACGACCCCACCGCTACAAGTCCCATCGTCACGCCTGAAGATGCATTCGGAGACGTGAATGTTATCAACTATGATGGCAAATCTATCGAAAACGATCGTACCAGCGTTAATGCCGAAATGTCATTGGTCGGAAAAATCGAAAAAACCTTAATCTCAGAGACGATTCCCATCACAACGAACCCAACGGGAAGTTTGCTGCCGTCGCCTATGGATGATGAAACGATACCAACTCAAAACGCTTATTCCGCCAAAGTTGCTAAGCATCCAACAAAATTTGTCAAAACACCCCCAAGCGATGATGAATAAGACTCTTAATTGTTTTGAAGAAACTACAAACGGTCAACATCAAAGTTTTGACGAAGAAACCCTCCGAGTATCTCTTTTGATTGAATGGTAATGGATTTTCAAAGTAGAGCTATATGTTGAATGGTACAATCTACAAATGTACTAGGTTCCTAGTTTAAAGAAAAAAGACGATGATTTTGTGAAACTTTTCTTTTCTCTCATGTTGTATCCGTTATTTCGACTTTTTGTTCCTATTGACACACATGGTCCACAATTGCATTATAACTAGTTGTAGTGTTGACGAGATGTGTGGTCAATACCATTACTACGAATCAAATACAGTGTGAAGTCCATCGTTTGCACTTTATCATATTGACAGTACTGACATTGAGGACTTTTTGATGAATATGATCATGACAATATATTTCATAATATGGATCAGCCCTTCCATGACTTCTTTATTCACTAGCATATAAGGACTGAATAACGATGACAGAAGTAAGAAGGAAATATTCCCTTCTAAACACTTTAAGGAATCAATAATTCCTGAATAAATCATTTCATCCTGAATCGTAGAATAGTTTAGCATCCCACAAATGATTGTTGACATTGAGAACAATTGCTTCTCCAAATGAATTGGCATCAAGCTTTGCTGCTGTTTTTTGTATGGCCAGCAATGTTCAACTAGTGCTAACAAGTGTTGCTCATTGGACAAATGAAACGTAAATCAAGATATTGGGAATCAAATGTTGTTGCTTTGACTTTCTTGGGTGCTTCTTTGCATCTATAAGCATTATCTGTAGATCAGTTACTTTATCATCATTTTCTTTGTCGTAATGAGAGGCCTTGATTAATACTTCACAACGATTTCCTCAAATAAGCTGCAGAGTGTTCCTCCAGGCTGCTGGGGGCAAGGTTTTCTTACTATATTTGAATATTGACAACAGTAGACTCGAAATACTTGTTGACTAGTATGCTATCAGAACCACAACGCTAACCTAATGCAGGAAATGCCTGAATAAAAATACACAAACGCACATAGAGAGGTTTTGAATATGACTTTCAAAAAATCAAGATCATGGTGAAAGTTTTGACAAACCACACACGATGCGTGGTTGTTTCCTGTCTTTTAGCTCAGCCAAGGATAAAATTACCAAAATACTTTTACATTGTGGTTTGATAACTGAGGATAATACATTATAAGCAAGGTAATCAACTTCTTCATCAGCAAGAAAGGTTTCTTTGACGTGGATATGTAGGTTTTAGACTGGATGCAATTAAGGACCGATGCAATACACTGAACATGGTGTTCAAAGATCAGTTTGGTGAAAAATAGGATGTTTTCAATACAAAAAGTAAATTTTCCCAGCATGAATGATTCATTCATAACATTACTTGAGATACGATGGTGATTGGCCACAGAAGAAACAATATTTGGAAGTGATCCAAAGGGTCTGTTTTTGTTTGATTCAATTTGATTTCTTCTGTCTTCTAACCAGTTCCATGGAGAATATGACCCAAGTCAGGCTTAATTGACACCAACCAAATACTGATTTTCATCATAGCAAAGCTCTACCTGAAAAAAATTGACTATATTAGATAATTGCCATATTTTGCCTTTTGAGGCATATTGAAATTATAGCTGCAAACACATATTTGGCAATGCAAGTCAATTGACTGATATCCTTGTGCACAAGTATTCTTTGGAATGACCTCTAAAACAATTTATGTTGCAGACGAAGAATTATATGGAAAACGTCTCAAAATGAGCAAAAAAGGCCATCAAATTCTTTGTTCTTTGCAATGGTTAGTCATATATGTAAACTTTTTGGCTTCGTCATTATTCATCATATCTTTATGAGATTAATAAATCAAGCAAGCAAACATCTCGAAAGAATCAAAAGGACATCCATGGTCTTTCTTTTCAGTTGTTTACTTTCTGTCAAGGGATGTCTTGTAGGAATTTAATCTCAATGTTCTTATCATCTTGAGTATGATACAGTTTGAAAGCAACGAATCTTGATTGATTTGTCATGAGTCCTTGTTTAGTTCTCATCTGAATCTGAGTGCCCAAACGGGGAGGGGAGGGGAGGGACACCTAACGTTTTCTATTTTCTGATAGTATATTGATTTGAACTAGTACTATATTTGGGTCTCATCAATACTTTTTAGGATTTGCAGATACCGTAGAATATGCACAAACACTCAAAAAGGCAGACAAGTCATAAGCACTCGTGAATTTATCTGCATTGAGCTTCAGAAATCCTAGTCCTACAATTGCTTCCCCTCCCCCAACAAGTTATAACCTCCTAGCTGAGATGCCTTTCCGTCACCTTGCTCAATATTGTAAACCAAAGAGAGCAGTTGCAATTGGAAGGAAACATAAGCTTTCAGCATGCTGTGCAATTATTAGGTACACATTTGGAATCCATGCCCTTCAAAAAGATATGAAGAATGAAGTGAGTTAGTCTATCGTAAACATTCATTGGACTGAATTCAGGAAGGTAAGAATGGGAAGTGATCCAAAGGGTTTTTGTCTTCTAACAAACTCCATGGAGAAATTGTTTTTTTACATCCTACGGGGTCAATACTGTAGTATATTTTGAAAAAGTATCTACAGGAGATTTGCAAGAATAGGTTTTTGGAAATTAGTGTATAGGCTCACAATTTACAGAAAGTAATATTCAAAATGTAGCTTAATACTATCCATATGCATCCAATAGAAAACAATGTCATCAAAGTCATAAAAACGTTGTTGATGTGTCTATATCAGACAAAGTTGTGCATCGTTTTGGGCACTGAGATGTAGAATGCCTGCTTTTTTGCAGCGACAAAAAAAGTTTGAGTCTCTGACAAGGACAAGTTGTTACAACCTGAGATGATCAAAATCTTAAAGGCTGACTTTAACTTTCAACCATGAATGCATAAGCATTATTCTCCTATACAATTGGGAAGTTTAAATGATGCATTGTCTTAGCAATCATGATTTGAAATTCTTTAGTGCAATCATTCTTTTGTGGGTTTGTGTCAAAAAATGCTCTTGATAAAGATTTAATTGAGTTAGTCAATTCCTTCTTCAGATGAGCTGGTCCAGTATTCTCTTGTTTTAGCAATTCTCTTTTGCCAGATTTTTCCTGTTTTTGCTTCAGGCAATTCTCCTGTGTTATATAAATGCTATCCTTCCAATCAACGTTTTGTTGCTTAATGGATTCAATAATCTTGATTGATTGCGTTGCGTTTCCTTGACTGCCTAACACTTTACACAAAACTGTGAACAGATTTTTTTGGTCTGCAACTTCCAAGCTATATGTCGCTGTTCAATAACACCTTCAAAGGTTGTCCTAGCAATATAACAACAACGTAATACTAAAATTACTTGATAAATGTGATTCTTTTCTTTTCTTCCAACCAAAATTGTGTATGATATTTACAAAAAATAGCTTCCAAGGAACTACACAGAGTATTCAATGCTACTTTCCGAATCTTGTAACCTATCAATCCACTCACCGCTGATGAAACTTCCATCTACGGCAAGCTGTTGTTCACCCTTTCCATGTCGAAGTCCACCTCGCCATTCCCCCTTATACGTTGATCCATTTACTTTTTTCAGCTCACCGTAGCCGTGATATTCAGATTGCTGCCACTCTCCATTATACCAGGATCCATCGACAAAGGTCAATTTCCCTTTGCCCTGTTCGTAACCTAGGACAAAATCTCCAACATATACATCTCCAGAGGGGTAGACGAATCGACCCTTGCCATGACGCTGATCGTTTAAGATGTCTCCCTCGTAAATTGCTCCGTTTGACCACTTGTATCTGCCCTTGCCTTTGCCCTGGCGTCGGCCCCTGACAAAGTTTCCCTCGTAAAAATTGCCATCTTGATAGAAAGCTCGTCCTTGTCCATCCAGTTTGCCATTGCACCAAAATCCCTCCAGAACTTCAGAGGCATATACCATCCGTCCCATACCATGGGGGAGACCCGATCGGACCAAGCCGGTGTAAACACCCTCCTTACCCACGCCATCCTTCACAGTCTGTGCAACAACGCCTGTACAGTCCTTCGTTTCGACCAAAATTACTGGAAGCGACGTTGATGCGTCAATGACCGATTCTTGGGTATACTCATTATTAGATGTATTCTCTGCCTCATCGCCATCATCCTCTGGTTCAAGGAGAACAAATCCCTCTGGAGGAGGCTTAACTTTGTTGGAATGCAGGGGTTGATCTTCAATCCATTCACCTTCGTAACGTAGCGTTCCATCGGGGTAGGTTTCTTTTCCATAGCCACTGCGTAGGCCTCTAACATATTCTCCAACGTAGATTCGACCATCTCTGTGGACATATTTGCATCTGGGTCCATGGAATTCTCCCCTATCAAAACTGCCTCTAAAAAGTGATCCGTCTTGAAATTGGAATTTTCCAACGCCTTGTAGCTTATTATTCCAAAAGTTTCCTTTAAATTTGTCTCCATTTGGATAGTAAAAGGTACCATGTCCCTCTCTACGATCAGATTTCCATTCCCCATCGTACCTACGTCCGTCTTTCCAAACATAGGTACCGGTCCCAACACGAGTGTTGTGAAACCAATCACCATGATAGGCATCGCCGTTTCGATACTCCACACTCCCCTCTTTCCAATCAGCGTATTCCCAGAATCCCTGGTAGGTAAGGACATCGCTACTAGCATCGCTGTATATCATGCGTCCGACACTGTGGGGTACTCCATTCAATATCATCCCTTGAAAGATTCCTTCTCGTCCATGTGCGTCATGAAGTCGAACATTGATGACGATTTGAAGCAGGTCTTCTATTTTCCCTTGAGGATGTACATTAGATGGATTAGTCATGGGAGGTTTTGCTTTTGAATGCTTCCTCGGTAGTCTTGTTTGTTACCTGTGATGTTAACGGGGCTGCTAGATCTACTTTATCAACTGTTAATTCACAATTAGATTCCTGTAAAAACCATACAATTGGTGTTCGTTTTTGATTCATGTTTCCTAGACCTGTTTCCGTTGAAATTTTTATGCAGTTATACAGCTGACCCCAATCCATCCGCAAAGAATTTTTATCCTTTTCCTTATTTCGAATGTTCTCCCATCCTGTTGAGCAAAAACGGTTAGGAGAGTCCAGCATCTATCTGTTGTAACAAATAATAAGGCCCTGATGGATAATTTTGAAGAGGATTCATTACTAGATGAAGAGTCTGATGAGGCAGGTTTTATGGGGGAAGAAGTCATATCTGTTGATCCAAATAGCTTTGAAGTAGCTTGGAACAGTGAAGACCCAGCAAAGAAGGAAAAGTAGAGAATTTGATTCAGAGCATGATTACATACAATGTGAGGTCAGCTATTCATCAAAAGGATGTTTCAAAATCCCGAAAATTTGTTGGAAACAGGTGGGTTTTGAAGGAAAAGAGGGATGGATGCATGCTAGCAAGACTTATTACCTTGGGGTAATCACAATTCCCCGGTGAAGATTTCATGGAAAAGTTGCCACTTGTAATCAAGTTTTGCTTGATGCTGATTTTTTTCAAAGATTTGGATTAAAAGCATGGAGTTTGGATGTGGAGAGAGCTTCTTGAAAGCCCAAAAAGGTTTCAGTTGTGACATAACTGAGACAAAGGATGTGGTTCATAACTCAATAAGTTGATTTATGGTCTTATTCCGGCGGCTTGTCAATGGCATACATGACCTGATGAAAAGATTTTTAAATAAGGTTTTCCGAAAAATGAAGTGGATCCATGCCTGTTTTACAAGCAGGTAGGGACGACACTTTGCGTCTTGTGCCTTCATGTTGACGATAGTATCATCGAAGATACAGTTAATATGAATGTGACAATCATTGGTTTGAATTTGGTGTCTAAATTCAAAATCCAGAAAGAAATTTCTTGGGATGCAAAAGAGAGGAAGTAAATGGTGGAATCCAAATGAAGCAGAAGAGGATTATACTATCCATCCTTGGTCAAAATGCTGAGTTTTTATTGGATAAGAATTACAAAACGGTTTTGGCTCCAGGTTTTTCTGTATCGTGCCCTGATGCAGAGTTATAGAGGAAAAATGCTGAAATGGTACAGATCCAGTGTTGGGCCTCTTTCCCACATAGACAAGCTTTAAGCTATTGGAGGTGATGGATAGAGGAACCCCAGCCTATAATCAGGTTGATCAACTTCCTTAGCAAGCTCCTTAACGAAGACCAAAAGAGAGGCATTTGGATGAAACCGGATGTGAGAGATCAACAGAAAATCGAAGCGCTCATTGATGGAGACCGAAATGGGAGGAGAAGTGTGATTGGATGTATTAGCTTGGTCTGTGGAAGTTTCAATTACTTCGAACTCCAAAAGCAAACCCATTGTCACCCTTTCCAATTGAGTATTGGAGTATTTCTCTCTCCGCGAGACAGTAAGGGAGGTCAAGTTCATATCTCAGCTGATGAGAAGCACTACAGTCCCTCATGAGAAACTATTTAATGTATAGGTAGACAATATTGAGGATGTTTCTATATCGTGAGAAAGGAGTAAACCTATTGATATAAAATATCATAATGTCATTGTCTTGGAGTATGGAGAGATAATTGAAATAGAGTTTGTGAAGTCAGTCAAGAACACAGGAGACTTGTTCACACAACTCTTTGAGGTGAATTATGCAATGTAATTTGAAATAATTGATGTACAATGATCAATTTTGGAAAAACATCAAGGGAAGGGGGTTGCCAAAGGGTAGGATGGAAATATTGATCATTTGATCACCATTGCAGGATTAAATTTTAATAAACCCTATCTGCTTCTTCACCAGTGTGAAGGGGAATAGGATATCTAGATTCTTTATATTTACGTGTACTAGCAGTTTTGGACGCCTCCATCAAGAGATGCGGAATAACATCTTTAATGTTTCGAATAAGCAGCAAACGTTGTAAGGCCAAGTAACATTAAAGTTTGGACGAAGAATCTCTGAGTATATCGTTTGATTCAATGAAAATGGATTTAAAGATAGGGCTATATGTTAAATGGTAAAATCTACAAATCAAGTTCCTAATTAAAAGGAAGCAAGTCAATGATATCGTGGAAAGGTTCTTTTTTGTTGGTTATGAGCGTTTTTGCACTTTTGGCTCCCAGTGACCCATAGATGCAGGATAGGGAGGCTGTAGTATTGTCTAGAAGTATGGTTGATACCATTACTAATGACCAGATATTTGTGTTTGTTAAGTCCGTCATTCGCCATACGGAGAAGAATGAAAGTTGGTTATGAGCGTTTTTGCACTTTTGGCTCCCAGTGACCCATAGATGCAGGATAGGGAGGCTGTAGTATTGTCTAGAAGTATGGTTGATACCATTACTAATGACCAGATATTTGTGTTTGTTAAGTCCGTCATTCGCCATACGGAGAAGAATGAAAGTGAGAGTATTTGCAGTAGGGACAATTATGACTCTGATGAATATCATCATGACATGATATCTCATCATTCGGGTAATCATAGGCAAAGGATACGATATCATCATCATCATCATCGTCTTCGTCTTGAGTCCATCCCATAGTGTCATATGGTTCTTTATTTGCGTAGGTAATCAAGGTCCGATCATAGTTACTACTACTTTCGTCCATATAAGTCTCAAGACAGGAAGTGTATGTACCTCCTTGTGGTAGTTTCTTCTCATGTCTGCTTTTCTTGACAGAATCTTCTTGTGTATGACTACAATTTCCATAATCGAATGTCTGATCGTTGTCATCGTGCTCCTCATCATCATGAAATGGATTGTAGAAAGGTGTTCCATAATAGTATTCGGGATAATTATCTTCCTCTTTTTCGCCATCGTCGTGTAATTCTTCTGCTTTTTCCTCCTCATCCCAACCCAAATCGTTTTCAAATGACGAGAGACTGCTCAAACTTTGTGTACTATCCCATGATGGAAATCGGCATGATGGTTGTCGATAATCAAAACAGGATTCGTCTTCTGACTTCATAGTTCTAAACTCTTTCCTACTATTTCGAAGATCAATTCTGTTATAAAACGATAACGCATTGTCATCATCATCATCATCATCATAAATGAAGTCATTGGGTAGCTCGAAGGAATCATATGATATCGTATCTAGATTATCCTGCTCATTACTGGATGTTGCTGTTGTGATGTCATCACTGAGCGACGTGGTAAGAGGAATCGTACGACGACAGCATACAAGAAGAAGTCTCTGGATTACCCATGAAGAGGACCAATCTCCAATCGACATAAGATTTCTCCTTGAAACGAATGCAATATTCTTCAATGAATCTGTCCGGAAGATCCATGTTGTAGTTGGTGAGGATTCGTTCTTGTTCAGTACCGCATAGTCATGGTATGTATCATGATTCCTTATATCATGGTTTTCTATTTTACAGTTGTCCTTCATTTTCCTGTTTTACAAAAAGAAGCGAGGAAGGTTTCAATGCATGTACTAAATTTTAATTCTTTCGTCTCTTCCTTTCGAAATAAATTTATGGCCAGGAGATTGTTCCATTTCAAGATGTATGCTATATAATTCGCCAGAGGTTTTATTTGATTTTTCTCCAAATTTCAAGCGAACCAGTCGTGATTCGAGCGAAGTAAATTAAAGGCACTAGAAGTTACAACTTACAACTACGAGATCGTAACTTCACGATTACATTTAAAGGGGGAAAGCCCCTTCATTAAAAATTAAACCTTTGGACAACTGGAACCGTAAGAGTATTTTCTGTCTATTAACGTTTTGATTAAAAGTTCTGGTGTATTTTCATGTAAATCAATGCATATAAAGATAAACTGTCATCAATATTTACCAAAAATTTAGCTCCGAAGATTCACATGTCAACAGATATTTAATCATTGTCTATGAATGAACTTATCCAAGAATTTCAAGGATATCGTGGGCAATTTAAACAAAATACCATTAGGCTCATATGGATCACAAAGTCTCTTTCATCAGAGCCATTCTCAAGAATTTCTTTTGAATTCTGCATGTACATAACCTTAAATGATCGATCACATTACATGAAGTGCATTAATTACAAATGTCAATTCATCTGTTGCATTTTGTTGCAGTCACAGTGTTTTAAACGATTCATTTTGGATTGATGCCCACACTACTAGTAGGATGCTGTCTTTCTCAATACTAAAATGTATATATCAAGCTTTTTTGCTTGGAAGATTGAGTCAGACTATCTTTATATTGTTTGGTCACGTATGGACAGTTCCAAATAGATAAAATTTGTGACTTATTCTTTTTCAAGAAAAAAAGCACTCTATAAGTGCCTCAGTAATCTAGGATCCTGAAGCGAATCCAATACAGCGGCATGCTAGAAATAGCAACAAAATACCCGTACGACATCTCAAAATTCAGTATGCGCCAATTAGGCAACATATCAACATGAGTGAAACTCGTGCAATGAGTATTGCAAAAGTCAGAGCAAACCTAGTGAAGAATTGGCACTGTACTATCAAGTAACAGCAACCATAAGTATGAGTGAATTCTTTTTCGCTTGACATGAACAAATTGTCTAATGAGCAAATGATTCAATTAGCAAATGTTGTGAGAGTGTGACAATACGTTTCAACAACTGAACTAGATCGTTGTCCATGCGATTACAAATAAGCAAATTTATGCAAATGATCTGCGCCAAAGATGAACCAAATAGGAATTTTTGTCAAACCTTAACTGCCAGCTTCTTAGGAGACATTTAGACAAAACATGTATTTATACAAGGATTACAAGTCCCTAATGCAGCCTCTCAAGGGATTATGGAGCAAAGGGATGAGCAAGTACCCATAAAGGATTGCCAATATCTATCAAAGCAAAATATATTCTATGAGGCAATATCGATCCGGTGTCATTCCTTGCAAGCAGAAGTAAGAATACTAATAATGAATGAAAATAAAAAATATGCTGAAATTACTTGTAAATGCAGGATAAGGTCCCCAACATCATATATTTTTTTGCAAAATTCACAAGGTCTTGTGAAGGTCCAATTTCACTTTGAAAATAAAAAAAACAGGATATTTATATATATGTTTTCCAACAGAAAAGTGTCAACAAGCTCTTTGTGATTCATAAATTTTTGGATTCGTCATCATTATGATCAAAATCTATGACTATGGAATTCAGATTGAATGTTCCAACCCAACCAATCGTGAAACAGAGAGTTCAAAGGGATATATGTTATTTTCAATAGTATAAATTACTACACTTATACGGTTACTCTCTTCTGACTACTTCATTACTTCACTAGAAAATTCGAAAGAATTGTCTTTCGAAGCAAATTCTTCAAGATCTTGGTTCGCTAGTTTTCTTTGGGGAGGAATGTATGCTTCTATTTTCAATAGATAACGTAGGGATGATTCAGTAGCTCCTCAGGAGTTGCACGATCGCCTGGTTGACGTTGAAATATTCGTGTGAGAAGACTCTGTTGTGTATGGGATAGTTGCCCCCATAGAGTTAGAATGAATGTTACTCTTGGATGACGAGGTAATGGGTTCTGACGTAATACAAAGTAATTCCAACAGGCATCTTCTGGTGCTTCATATAAAAAATTACCAGTCCAAAGATAGAACAAAATACATCCAATTGCCCAAACATCCACACCAAAGGATAAATCGTTACCGCAGCATACTTCAGGACTCATGTATCGTAACTTTCCAAACATTCTTTCAGAATTTTCTCGAATGATTGGTATGTGTCGTCCATTCACATCCGTGGCACATTTTCTGGCCATGGCAAAATCAATAAGGGGACATTGAACGTGATCATTATCATCAGCGTATACAATAACATTTTCTGCCGAAATATCACAATGAAGGATACCTAGAGCTTTTAAGCGACATAAATTTTGAAGCAATCGACTTGTGATGGTGGGATAGGGTAACTCAAAAAATTTCTGGGAAATCACAAGATCTGCACCCAATAGAGGCATGATAATGTAGTAAAAATTTTCATCCTCAAGAGTTTCATATGTTTTGGCAATATGAACGTCATCACCGTAAGTTTGTGCAATGTGGATCTCATTGAAGACATTATCTTGTGGATGATTCAAATGCCAAGTGTTTCTCAATTTTTTGATAACGATCGGATTGCTGGCATAAATCTGATATCGTCCTTGTGGATTTCGAATGAAGGCATATCCGTAAAATACTCTACCTTTTCCAGGTGCCATCTTTGGACCTGGTTTGGTAGCTATATAGGCTACACGCCAACTGGGGTCTCTACGGCGGACATATCCGTCAATGACACTTCCATCTACTAACCTTAAAGAAAAGTTACGTTCCGCTGTATGGATAACTGGTGAAGGAAATGCAACAGCAGGCGCTGCACTAGGAATTCTTGTCATGGGCTCTATTTTCGTCGTCGTTGACGAGAGGTACCAACAATTTTGGCAATACTAGGGATGCACGAGTAAACAACGTACGATCACTCGCACACAGACACAGACTTAGTGCACGAGTAAAAAAGTAGATCTCTATACAGTAGTTGCTTATTGACAGACAGACTTACGTATACCCAGACGTATGACATGGCAGCACAGACACATGGCACAGAACTGCACAGTTAAAGCCGGAACAGAAATCGTTGCGTACTGTTCTTGCATTCAATTACCGTACTAGTAAAAAAAAGATGTCATGTTGAAATAGAGTCACATAAATCAAGAATTTGGCATCTTGCTTTGTAAGATTACATATCCTGCCAATTTTCTGTGCATAACTAACTGCTAGGACTGAGAATCAAATTTAACAAGACTCAAGCTTGAAGTCAACATTAGTTAGTTAATGATACTGCTTGCATCTTGGTTGTCAAAAACTATTATCTTGGCATTAAAGGTGGACCCACTCAATAAAATTTCATGCAAGTCCTTCCAAAAAATAAGCTGTCCATACTTTTTCTGTAAAAGCTTTGAAATAGAATCAAGTTTTTTTGAAAATTGTTTCTAGAAAACAACTTATTCACTATATTTACCAGTCAGCAATCCACAACACAATTAGCATTCCCCAATGGGAAATATGAGCTCTCCTGTTTCTTTCACCCAATTTCATCAGATGGAAAAACAATTGAAATGTATATCTCAATTATGATTTTGAAGGTAGGGATGATTTAGAATTTCCTCAGGCGTCGCACGTTCTTCCCACTGAGGCTGTAGAATTTGGAATAACAAATCTCTTTGATCTTCTGTAAGTTTAGTTTTCAATAGAGTTTGAATGAATGTTACTCTCGGATGGTGAGGCAGTTGGTTCAGACCTAATACAAAGAAGTTCCAACAGGCATCTCCTGGTGCAAGATATAAAAAATGTCTAGTCCAAAGACCGAATAAAATACATCCAATTGCCCAAACATCCACACCAAAGTATAAGTCAAGAGCATAGTACATTTCAGGACTCCTGTACTCTGACTTTCCAAATTGTTTGGGGGGATTCTCTCGAATGACATGTAAAAATCGTCCATTCACATCCGTGGCACATCTTTTGGCCATGGCAAAATCAATAAGAGGACACTCGATTCGGCCGTGGATATCACAATAATAAATAACATTATCTGCAGAGATGTCACAATGAAGGATGCCTAGATCTTTCAAATGACATAAATTTTGAATCAATCGATGAGTGATCGTAGGATAGCATAGATTGTCATGAAGTTCAAGGGTATCAATGAGATCTTTACCCAAACGAGGCATGATAATGTAGTAATATCTTTCATCCTCGAGAGTTTCATGTGTTTTGGCAATATGAATGTCATCACCGTGTTCACTTGCAATATAAATCTCATTCATGACACTTTCTTGCGGATGATTATGCACCCAGTTTTTACTGACCTTCTTAATAACCATTGGATTTCTGGAATGAATTCGATAGCTACCTTGCGGATTCCTAATATAAGCACATGCGCAATAAATTTTGCCTTTACCAACTGCCATATCAAGACCTGTCTTTTCCATCGTATACGCGAAGGATTCTTCTAAATGAGGGGCATTAAAATCTATACGGCGGACGTATCCCTCAACTCGACTTCTATTCTCTAATTGCATAGTGAAGCGACGCTCCGCCTGTAAAAGGGGTAGCTCAGGAAATGCAAGTCCAGGCGCACGATTTGCCATGAGCCGTAGCAGGATGAAAAATCTTTGTAGTGAATATACTGTGCTACTTTTCATTTGAGGGTTTTAATCGCTTTTTGAATTTCATTTGTAACGTTAATTTACCTTGATATTTCTATAGCAACATTCGAATTAAGCCTCAACCCATAATTGTAAAGTGCTCAAAGTTTGTTAGACTAAAGGCTGAAGGCAATACAAAAATACTTAATCCATTATTTCTTAATTGACTCTGTTTCAAAAAAGGCAGTCACGAATTATGGGCAATTCCACATACTTTCTATTTGATAATTAAAATATTGCGACAAGAAAACATGGTGAGCATTCAACCTTCTATAACAATTTCCGCGACAAATTTTTGTAATCGTACAGATCATCAGACCATGGGGATTTTTCACTCAAACTTCCCAGCAACGTTTAATTGGAAATCATGATCACCTACAATAGATGCAATCAAATGGAGAGTTAAACATTAACTTGCATAAAGTTATGTGAAAGTATCCGTATTCTCTTTAATTCTTTGTACTGACAGGATGCTATGTGTCCAATGACGATACAAAAATACTTCAAATATTTCACTAATTCTGAATGCCACTCACTGAAAGCCTTTTGCTTCCATTTTAATCAGATATGATTGTTTAATTCATTAATTTAGGGTATTGCCTCATGCTCTGTGACACACTTGTGATAATGTCACTGAAAGGAAGAAGATTGCATTTTACATCGTAGCTCTGTGGACATTTCATAACGTTCAAGCTTCACCGTTATGTAGTGTTGTCTCAAAGACTTTTTGAAGCACGAATTCAGATTTTCTGTTCATATTAGAAAGGGAACTTAGCCATCAGAATACTTATTATAGCTTAAAGCCT
>CAAAJI010000015.1:472342-493468 GCA_900642245.1 Fragilaria radians
GTATCCTTCAGCAAAGATTGCATATTCCTAAATTAAGCCTTAAATCAAAAATCAAAGAGTGATTTTGCAGCTAATTTCTCAAACACCACATTTTGATGGCTATCAAAGAACGATTCACTTCTGCCTTTGCGTTTACGCGAGGGGAATGCCTAACGTAATAATGATAATTTTATTTTTTCATATATGTATCCAAGTTTGGTTACTATCATTTGCTGGTAGTAATCATATAATAATGTTTAATCTCTTTCTCACATATTGACGTCGTCGGCTCTCGTTAGATACCAAATTGATTCGAAACCGTTCCTTGTACTTGATGACATCTCATCGGATTGTTTTCTCTTGATATCCGCATCGGTAGTTCTAGACACTTTGTAGATAAGGATGACTAATTAGTTCCTCTAATGTTGCGCGACCTTTTGGATCCACCCGAAAGATCTTTGATAACAAATCTCGTTGAGCTTCTGTCAGTCCTTGTATTCTGGCGTAAGTCATTGATACTTTGTGATTTTCCTGCAACATTTTCTCGTTGCCTTGAACAAAAAACTGCCAACAGGGATCCCATGGACTTTCATATAAATAATGTCCTGTCCAAAGAAAGAATAAGATGCATCCCATCGCCCAGACATCGACATTAAAATCAAGATCTAATTTGGAAATCACTTCTGGACTCATGTACCTGCTCTTTCCCAAACATGAAGGTCTCGTCTGATACAACACAGGTAAAAATTTCCCATTCTGATCTCTGGCGCATCGAAGTGACATGGCGAAGTCAATAAGAGGACATTGAATCTGATCATTGGCATCAACATAAACGATGACATTTTCCACAGAGATATCACAATGAAGAAGACCGTGACGACGCAGCTCAACCAAATTTTCAAGTAATTTTTTCGTGATGATAGGATGTGGTAGATCGAATATTCTTCGCGACGTCACAAGATCATGCCCTAGATAAGGCGTTACAATATAATAATAATGGTCATCTTCGAGAGCATCAAGCAATTTGAGAATATGTTTGTTATCTCCAAATTCCTGTGATACGAAAATCTCTGCCATGATGCTTTCATACGTATGATTAATCAACCATGATTTGTTAATTTGTTTGATAACCACGAGATTGTTGTCGTTATCGATATGATAAAGACCTTTTGAGTTCCTCACATATGCAAATCCGTACAATATTATTCCTTTACCATTTGCCAAATTAGGACGTAAAGATTCAGCAGTGTATGCTAACGAAGAAACTTGGAGCGTTGGATCTTCACGACTGACATACCCATCACTCCTGTTCCCTCCATCAACCAACGGGATATCGAAATTTCTTTGTGCTCGGAAGATGCAAGACTTGGGAAAGGGTAGTGGTGGAACGGCGTTTGCCATATTATCATAGGACTACGAATCTTGTGGGTTTTGGTAAGAAATTGATCCATGAATGTATGCAAATGCTTCTTCTTCGAAGAGACATCGTGCGATTGAAAATTTGCCGAAAAGTGTAAATTACTTAGTCCCATTGTTCTTATGAAATTTTTAAACAAAATAAGTAGCACGATACAAAAAAATATGGTCACTCTACTTACCGAACATAATCTTCCCTGCAGGAACCGAAAAATCTTTCGAAATGTGATGATTGAAGCCAAGATGTAAAATGGAGCGTCAAGATAAATTCAACATGGATTAATGAACTTGCATTAGAAACGCAAAACATATTTTCGTTAAGATTCAAAATTCCAAAAGAAAGCATTTATGAAAATAAGTATTCTTTTATTTACACCAAAGCAACTGACGGCACTTTTGAAAGCACTCAAACCAGTTAAAAAGAATAAATGCCAACATGAAGCAAGTGATATTAACAATTGGATTGCAATGTTAATTATACCACGCAGACTACAGACATGATACTCTACGTTTAAGTTTCCATAACAATTACTTGCGAAATCAATTATCAACTTATTTTATATTGAGTGCTGATTGATATTGCTGTACTAAGACTAGCGTTAAATGGAATAGTCTCTTGGATTTACTCCAAGTTTCGAAATGTAATTGTGAAATAGTTGGTGATGACACAGCACAAATGTAATATGGGATGGTATTGTCAAACAACTGCAAAAGTTTAACTTAAATTTTACCGAATTCAGACAGGCAAATACAAACCAAGACAATTGACAGGAGTTGATATTTTATTGCTCTATGGCATACAAATATGTCATGTAAAAATTGAACTAATTTTGCTCTATGACCATGTCAAATTTTAACCATCAGTGCTTCACACTATTGGACATGAAAGGATGCATGAATGTAGAGCTAGTATTCAATTGAAACACAGTGAGATTCATATTAATTGGAACAGTAGCTTATGTAATGATTTTTGCCACTGATGCCAAAGGACTTTCTCATTCACCACAGTTCTGCTCTGCATCTACCGTTTGAGAACAATGAAATTCATTTTTTCCATTCGATTTTTGTTTTGAGAAAACAAATTTGTCGTAAGAATTCATAGCTTCAAGTTGCTTAGATTCCCGTGTGTGTACTATATATGTATTGCCTCTAATTTCATGGTAGCACTAGGCTTTTCACAGAGTACTTGCTCATGGAATATGAGTTTCATACTTATATGTGCAAGAATACGTAACCAACAGTACCATTGGTCAGATTTTAAAACTATCCTACGGCTTCCAAAGTTTCATGTCCAATCTGACCGTCGGACGACTCCGTTCTTGGAGGGTGAGTGTAAGTGTCTAGCAATGTCTTCTATCCCTTGGATGGTCTACTCCGATTTGCACCTGTCACTTAACCTTTCTGTCCTTATGTATCTCACGTCAAAAAATCACTGTGACTCTACCTGTATACTGAGAAAATCTAGAGTACAAGTAAGTGCCCTTTGTGTATTTGACAATTCAATTGTTTTATTGAATTAAACTAGAAACATTGCTTACGAACTAGCGTATACATTTATTTTCCTTAAAATTGATCAAGCCTACATTCGGTAGCAAAAGTCATGGATCTCTTCCATATTCACCCAAAATTCTGGAATTTTTTCGATTCTTTTTGTTGTAAACTATAGAACAAGTACATATAAATATTCCTTGCAACATGTAAAGCAGAACTATGAAGACTATATACAACCTTGAACCGTAGTATATGAATCAAGGAAAGGTGGTTTATACCTGCAGTAGACAAATTGCATACTCTAAAGCTCAACATAAAACTGGTATAAATAAGAACTCTATCCAGCCTGCAATGCAGTTGCAGTTTTCCATTGATGATCAAATACTTCCTTTATTCAAAAAGCGCACATTCGATACCCAAGAAGAAATAAATAATTACCACATGCTTTGTGTCTTTGCATACTTGAGATGTTTCCTCAATTTTCATCCTCTCATAACAGAAAGATGTTCAAACAAACAAACAAACATGCAACAAAATGACATCAACCTAGCAAATTATATTGACCAGTAACAAACCAACCTTAGGAAAAGGGACTTCCCATACTCAGCTTACTCCATTCCAAACTCAATATAGTATTTTGAAGAAACGAAGTTTTTTCTTATTCGTAACTCTTCTTCTTTCTGCGCATCCAGCGCCAACTACTAACTAGTTATGGTGGAGGGGGGAAATATAGGTCATCGGTTCATAGTTTCATGTGACTAAAGTAACTATACATGGGTGGGTACGGTAAATGTTTAATGTTTGTTTGTAACGACTACACTCATCCTAGTGCAAGTAAACTGTTTATGGGTGTTTCTGTTTTGGGGTTTTTAGTCAGGACATCAAAAGTGTCTGTCATAGCACTGGATATATGTCTAAAAATCATGGTGTAACGATTAGGGGGAAAACCATAAAAGATTTTGGTTTTCTACGATGGACTGTGCCAGTCATTCGGCATCCTGTAGTCATTTTTAACATAGTCATGATGACTTCCTCGACTACAAAGTCATGAAGTCTATGGCCAACAAATAAAATGCCTTTCCAAGAAGTCCATCATTTTTTGGTGACCAGCCAAAATAGGGCATTGGAACTATGGCAACGACTCAACCCAGATCGAAAGGAAAGAAGATGTCAATTCTACCACCCATCAACGAGACTAATAAAGAATCGAATAACAATAACAATACTAATAAAGGAAAGAGAAATTATCGAGGACTTTGGATGACACTCATCGTAGTGTCGGCAGGATCTGCCCTTGTCTATCAGACGGATCCACAACGACGACGACTAACAGACATTACACGTCCTCTCTTACGAAGTATGCCAAAACATTCACTACTTATGGATGATGGGACATTGTTCTCTCTCCAGGGTGATGATGAACCATTGTGTGATTACTTCACGAAGGGTCGTCGTTTGTATACCGACATTCGGCGACTACACTTGCACTACCCGACCTGTCAGGATTCACCGGAACGATTGGATGACTACTTTCAAGCACTTTTACTATCAAGTGTTGCTGAAATGCCATTCACCATGACATGTGGTGCTGGTGGAAGTAGTAGTAGTAGTAATCGAGGAAGTGAAGACTCACTGTTACGGCGACTCATCGTTGAAAAAATGAGTCCAAGACAACTGACAAGAGATGAATTGGGAACAATATGGACACCAGCAAAGGTTTGTGAAGTTGGAAATACTTCATTGAATCTAATGAAGGACATTATAATACAAACTCTAATTGAGATTGTACCAACGACGACTGTGGATGATTTGGTCATACAATTTGATCCTACAGTCCCTATATCTGCCTACGAGGAGCTTATATCAGAGGCACAATTTGAACGTGGGACTATTGAATCCTTAGCCATTGTTGGGACTGGACCTCATTTGTTAGTCCAACATCTCGAAAGGACATTCCCAGATATTTCGATACGTATCCTAGATGAAGAGGGCAATTTATTGGATCTGTATAGTCGACTTATGCACGCCAACATTGCAGGTGTATGCTCCACACCCTCTATATGTAGCTATGCGATCGTCAGTGGAGTTGGAGGTTTCCTATATGATCTCAATTGTCCATCCTGGGTATCCAAGGCCTCGAAGAAATCGGGAAGCAAAGTGCAATTGTTTAAAGTTAGGAACTCACGTACCTCGTGAAAAGCAAAGATCGTATATTTATATATATATATATAATAATAATTATAACTTGCACTCCTGTACAAAATCTCTCTCTCTCTCTACTAGAGTAGAATCAAGTTGTAAAACATGACAAATTCAAATCTTTGGACGATAGTTCTTATGAGTGTTACTGGACAAATTTGCTGACGGATGGAAATCACCACCCAAGAAACAGAATCAAAATTGTTCCAGAATTCAAATTCCACTCGTCACATTGTAAATTTGACTTTTAAAATAACGATAAGACTGTCACTAACATCTCTCCCTAGGAAAGGGTATGAGGTACAACTATGGATCAAATTCAGATAGTAGATCATCATTAGAAACTAGCTAAGCTGACACCTAAGTACTTTTAGAGTGGCATATAGTAGAGAAATGAATTGAGTGAAAAATATACCTGACAGGGGGGGGGGGGACATAGTAGACAAATGAATTGAGTGAAAAATATACCTGATAGGTGTCTTTTCTATATGACTAACTTGACAAGTCTCTTTGTTTCAGCTCAAAGGACTAGAGCAAGATAGAAGGATAGTGTTATCAAGGTTGGCACCTCACAAGCCATAACTATGGAAACTCTGCAAGCAACACACAAATTCCCAAGTACAATTTCTTAAGCATATCTACACCACTTAAAAAGTTCCTCAACCGATCTGACCGGTGCTACCCCGTAACCTTTGTAGGTTTAATAGAATGTAATACTTGAGTAAATGATCGAGTACGAGTACTGAGTGTAAGACTGAGCGACTAAAATTACTAGGGATATAGCTAATTCAGACTGTACCCATCATAGCATGTTGTCGAGACTTTCAGTTGTAAACTGTAGAATATTTAACGCAATTATCATTGAAATTTTCATTGTAGTCCACAGTGGATAGATCTCATTGCAATATTCATCTTCAACTCAATGAAATTCCTTCAAAACATTGGAAAAAAATAATACTCCTCGAAATTGTGGGGGGAAATTTTTGGTGCTACTTAATCGTAAGTCTAATTATAACAAGTTTAAAGGAAATTAATCATATATACGGTAAAAAAAGTTTCAGACTGATCTTGCCTTCAGCTGGCACATGTAAATGTGACAGAAAACAATCTAAACTTTTTTACCGTAACCTTTTACGACAGACGATAAATACTTGACTTAGAGATGAGTACGAGGACAATGGATATAGGCTGCCGTACATTAACGCACAAACTTTCCATTAGCTGATCCTAAAATAAGAATTCTTTTCTATATTCCTAAAAAATCTACACTATAGTGTTGTCCAAACTTTCAATTGTAAACTCATAATTTACTAAAAGTATTTTTCAAGCAATGTTATTGAAATGTTCATTGCCGTCCATGGTGATCAAGCTTAATTGCAATATTAATCTGCAAATAAAATGAAATTTCTTGAACACATTGGAAATGTAAATAAATTTCATGTTTATTAATCTAAAATCCAATTATAACGTTTGGAATGACTGTTATCATGTGAATCCTTCATTTGTCGCAATTATTTAAATTTTCATACAAGTAAAGAGCACACAGATTTCTTAAATTTTCATACAATGAAAGAACACATTGAATTACAGTTGACAAAACAAGTGATGAAAGATTATGCACCAACAAGAGAATTCTTTTGATTTTTTCGCTAAACGTTTGAATTCTCTAGTAGCAGTAACAATTTGTGTATGTTCAAATAGCAGAAAGGGTAATGACTTCTACAACGACAACAACAGTAAAAGCTAAAATATGATTTTAACCTTAAGAATGAGAAGGGAAAAAGGGATAATGTCTACTCTAACTCTCTTTCAATAATGAATCAAGGGTGTAATACATGGAATAAAAAAGGCAGTAATGTAAGGAACAAATTTGAAGATACTTATGTCATGTTAGGTCAATCAATAAAAGTCAGATATTGCATTATGCAATGCCTTTTATAACCCGCAAACTCCGCAGTAAGAGATGAATATTCTAAAATTCATGTGTTTATTATTTTTTCAAAGATACTTTTTAATGAATTGTCTATTATGACCTTTTGTAAGATAATTAAATCTGCGGAGCAACGCAAGAACCAACTACTAGTCCTACTGCTAAAAAAGTTTTACGTCCGGTGTAGCCGTCATCCGATATTGGTTCACTGTGAACTCATTATATTAACCCATATACCCTCTGTGATGTTAAATGGCTTTGCTACTTGCATACTCGAGTAAGGGATCGAGTATAAGTATGGATAGTCGATTCCTTACTCTGAATCACCTGCCGAGCAAATGCTATTAAAATTTTCATCGCAGTGCATAGAGAATGAGCGATATTAAACAGCAACTATAAACAGTTGCTCTGATCATTAAGGGGATTAAAAACTGCATTCCTTTAAAATCAATTAAATATATTTCATGTCTGTAGTAGGTAAATTCAATATTCAATAATCGACTTACTTTTGCCACTGCTTTCAACAGTATTTATCAAATGGATAAAAAATATTGTTGCAATTTTGGGTTGCATGTTATTATAATTCATTTATCTTGTATCTCATACAAGTTGATAATAGATAGAACTGAAGCAAACAGAATAACAATTTTGACTTTCCAACATCAACAACATTACTTTGAATTGACAGCTTAGACTCTCCAATAACAGCAACATTATTTTGATGTTCCAAAAGACCAGCAATAATGGCTTATACGATAATAATGCATAATAATGATGGTCCAAAGAGTGCCAACATCTATCCTCATACGTTTACAACAATGTTGCTTATAATTGGTATATTTGACTAAGTCACAGAGACAGTCCAACGCTTCAAATGTAGACTTTGAGTTATTGAATGGAGATGAAAATTTCCTGTTCTGAACACCAAAAAACGAATCAAAACACTTTCTAAAAAGTTTTTAAAATAGGTTGTAACTTTAATTTAAGGACCTACATCTATGAATCTAAGACTAAATTATCTTGAAATAACTTTCCAACAGACTCATTTCTCACCAATTTTCTTCTCTCTGAACTAATCTCTCCTCTCACATAAAACAAATTTCTTCTCACCTGGACAAATATCCTCCTCTGATTGGTGATTTCTCCTCAACTAAGTGTTCTTAAGGCCATGAAAGGGACAAAATATTGTATTTACCTTCTAACACCCTTCCTTTTTGTCTCTTTCAGCCATTAACCAATTTTGACAAATGAGAGTCAAACAAATCACCTTTTAGGTTCTTGGTGAATAAATCAGCTAAGTTTTCTTCTGATTTCACAAACTTCACTTCGATCAAGCCCACATCGAGTTGTTCCCTGATGCAGTGATACTTGATGTCAATATGCTTTGTTCTTTTGCCTGAATTTCTGTTCTGAGACAGAAACATGGCTCCAATATTGTCTACATGGACCCTGATAGGCTTTTTGTACTCGATTTGGAGCGATTCTAGGACCTGAGAGATGAATTTCATCTCTCGAACCGTCTCACAAAGCGCCACATACTCTGATTCAGTGCTTGACAGAGTGACAGTTGGTTTTCCCTTAGACTTCCAGAAGATTGGGACACCAGAGACCAGAATTACCATCCCAGTCACACTCTTCCTCTGCTCCTTGTCACCTGCATAGTCACTATCACTAAAAGCCTCCACTTACCATGATTTTTCTTCAGAAAATGTCATTTTCAAGCCTACAGTCTTTGTATTTCGGACAAATTGAATCAACCTTTTCAATTCCTTGACATGTCTAGGGGCTGTACCATCCATGACTTTGGACAATTTGCAAACAGAGTTGCCCAAATCAGGCCTTGAACGCTTCACCAGATAGAGTAGACACCCAATGCTCAATCTAAACCATTTCTGGGTCAAATCATCCACCTTTCCAATTCCAATGGCCTAATCACTAAGAAGCCTCGGGCTGAAGGAGTCTTGTACTCCTATTCCTCTCCCTCTGCATTCAAATTCAGCAGTTTCTACACAATCCTTGTCTGAGTCAAGATGATCTCACATCCAAGGAAGTCTTCAATGCTCTTCTGAACCTTGATTTTGAAGACCTTTCCAAGGATCTGGATTGTGTCCTCCATGAGCCCTTCCTCACCTGCAATGATTGAATTGTCCATATAAATGCACAGCACACAAAAACCTTGTTTTTTGGATCTGAGGAACACACAAGGGTCAATATTGTTCTTCTTGAACCCAAGATTAACAAATTCCCCTGCAATAAGCATTCAATTCTATTCCTAAAAAATCCACACTATAGTGTTGTCCAAACTTTCAATTGTAAACTCTTCAGTATTTGAAAGTATTTTTTTCACGCAATGTTATTGAAATGTTCATTGCCGTCCATAGTGATCAAGCGTAATTGCCATATTGATCTGCAAATAAAATGGAAATTCTTGAAGACATTGGAAATGTAAATAAATTTCATGTTTATTAATATAAAATCCAATTATAATGTTTCGAATGACTGTTATCACGTTAATCCTGCATGTGTTGCAATTACTTAAATTTTCATACAAGTAAAGAGCACACACATTTCTTAAACTTTCATACAAGTAAAGAACACATTGAATCTGGAATTCATATTGAATGTTCCAACCCAAACAATCGTGAAACAGAGATTTCAAAACGATATTTGTTTTTCTCAATAGTGTAACGTAATACACTTATACGGTTACTCTTCTGACTACTTCATTACTTCAGTAAACAATTCGAAAGAAATGGCTTTTAAAGTTTTCACTTTTCTTGATTGGGAAACATTGGCTCAACGGATGATGATGATGATACTATTTTTCCATCGTTTGCATTACCTGTAGTAAATTCTTCAAGATCTTGGCTCTTTGGGGAGGAATATGTGATTCAATTTCAATTGATAACGTATGGATGATTCAGTAGCTCCTCAGGTTTGGCACGAGCGTCTGGTTGAACATGAAATATTCGTGTAAGCAGATTTTGCTTCGTATGGGATAGTTGATCCCATAGAGTTAATACCTTCGTTACGCTTCGATGACGCGGCAATTGGTCCAGACCTAATACAAAGTAATTCCAACAGGCATCTCCTGGTGCTTGATATAAAAAATTTCCAGTCCAAAGATAGAAGAGAAGACACCCAACTGCCCACATATCCACACCAAAGTGTAAGTCATGAACATTGTATATTTCAGGACTCATGTACTGTAACTTTCCAAGTGGTCTGGGGGGATTCTCTCGAATGACTTGTAAAAATTGTCCATTCACATCCGTGGCACATTTTCTGGCCATGGCAAAATCAATAAGAGGACACTCAATTTGGCCGTGGATATCAGAATAGATAACATTTTCTGCAGAGATGTCACAATGGAGGATGCCTAGATCTTTCAAATGACATAAATTTTGAATCAATCGATGAGTGATCGTAGGATAGCATAGATTGATTCCAAGTTGAAGGCAATCAATGAGATCTATACCCAAAAGAGGCATGATAATGTAGTAATATCTTTCATCCTCGAGAGTTTCATGTGTTTTGGCAATATGAACGTCATCACCGTGTTCATTGGCAATATAAATCTCATTCATGACACTTTCTTGCGGATGATTATGCAACCAGTTTTTACTGAGCTTCTTAATAACCATTGGATTTCTGGAATGAATTCGATAGTTACCTTGCGGATTCCTAATATAAGCACATGCGTAATAAATGTTGCCTTTACCATGTGACATTCGAGGTCCTATCCTTATCTTCGTATATGCGAAGGATTCTTCTAAATTAAAATCTATACGGCGGACGTATCCCTCAGCTTGGCTTCTATTCTCTAATTGCATAATGAAGCGACGCTCCGCCTGTAAAAGGGGTACGTCAGGAAATGCAAGTCCAGGCGCTCGATTTGTCATGAGCCGCAGCAGGATGAATCTTTGTAGTGAATACTGTGCTACGTTTTTTCATTTGAGGGTTTTAGTCGCTTTTTGAATTTCATATTGACATATTCTCTCGGTATCACTGAATAAAGCCTCAATGCTGGTAACTGTAGATGCCATCCTAGAAAGTGTTAAATGTTTTTAGGACAAAAATACATAATCCATTATTTCTTAATTGCTCTGTTTCGAAAAGTAGTATCTCTGCTTAGTAAATTATTCTACGAACTTTTTTCTACTTGATAATAAAATCCACTCTACAAGAAAGTGTGGGTGAGTTGATGGTAACTCTCCGTACTTTCAAAAAAATTTAGTAACAAACTAGCAGTTGGTGGTTAACTATTTACCAAAGAGAATTTCCAGATTTTTATGATTGCTATTTGTGAGGCTAGAATGTGCAGGTCATACAATCTGATGTATGACACAGCATTTAAGTTTTACTACTTGACCTATCATGTCATTGGTATCTACAGGTGCATTCAGAATCATAGAACTGAAACTAAATTATACCATTGATTTAGCAATTGCATTAGGAAGGTGTAAAGGTAGTCATTTCATTTTTCCCAATTAAAATATGGTTAAAAGACATATTTAAGTTTTTTCTTGCACTATTGTTGTAGAAGCTATTGGTGCTGCTGTTAACATCAAAGCTTGTTGGTGAAAAATCAAAAAAGGTTGTTGGAGCAAAGTCAATATTTTTTTGTTAATTTTATAAAATGTGTTCTTTACTTGTTTGACAGTTTAAAAATTGAGACAAATGAAGGATTAATATGATAAGAATCATCCCATAGATACAACAATATAATTGATCCATATGATTAATGCCTTTTAAACCAGTTATAATTAGACTCAAGATAAAGACCTTTTTCCTCAATTTAAAGGAATCGAGTTCTTTTTTTTCATTGTTTTGAAGGAATTTCAATTAGTTGCAGATTAATGTTGCAATTAGACCCATCCACATTTCAGTGGCATTTGAATGACAATTTGTGAAATATTCTATAGTTTACAACCGAAAGTCTCGACAGCGTTCTAGTTTATATGTTACTTCGCTACCGTTTGAATTAACTATATCCCTATTGATTTTATTCGCTCAGTCTGTAAATTCTGTACTCGTACTCAATCACTTTCTCGAGTATTACTGTACTAACAAAAAGCACAATGGTTAAGGGATAGCACCGGCTAGATCGGATGTGAAAATTTTTTAGCAGTGTAGATTTTTGATACTTTAACAGACCACCGAGATTTTCAATTCATGGAAATCATGCTAGATAACTCTAAACACCTTAAAGTATTTTAGGGAATGAATTAAGTAAGCTTAAAGTCTAGATTACTTCTTAGGACTTCATTCGCTCTACCATTCCATTCATGGCAACCGTAGTTGTCCATTCACACTAGCACATCACAAAACACTCGAGAAATTACAGATTCTCAAGTGACGTCATTCACTTTTCCACGACAGAATCTAACACTCTCCCCAATTTCTCGAAATTCTTCATCCTAACTCGTCACAAAATACATTTGCATGTTTCTGATACATGTCAAATCCAAGATTCTTTGTAAACAAATCACTGCAATTATTTCCAGATGGAATCCATTCGATTTTCAGGAGATTCTGTTCTTTAAGCTCTCTGATGTAAAAATACCGTATATCGATGTGTCGTGTACGACCACCAACACTCCAATTGTTCATGAGGTCCTTGGTCCCTTTATTATCAACTTGAATAACCATAGGGTACTTAACCTTCAGCCCAATTGAATCCACGATCTTTTTCACATACATCATCTCTTGCACACACTGAGTCGCTGCAATTAACTTGGCTTCTGTTACGGATAAAGTAACAATGTCCTGCATCTTGCTTTTCATTGCAACGGGTGCAGAATTTAAAAAGACACTATAACCTGTCACACTTCTTCGCGTTTTGAGATCCTTGGCATAGTCAGAGTCAGAGACACCTTTAATTTCGAATTCTGTCTTGTCTATCTTTCCAGACCAAGTGCCTTCTGGCTTGATCATCAATCCTTTATCTTTTGTTGCCCAGCAATAATCCATCACCCTTTTCATTGCTGTCACATGTGCAGCCTGGGCAGGACACGAGAAACGTGCCAATTTGCGTACAATATTGCTGATATTGGGTCGTGACCAGCGCGATAAATAAAGTAACTTACCTACTCCAGCTTGATATTTTTTTATTGCAACTTTCTTGATTTCCTCTGCATTCTCTGTGTACTGAAGCGATTTGCCAGCAGGTGCAGGAGCTGAATAGTTGTTGTTTACCGCCTCAAACTCATCGACTAAGCTTTGAACTAATACTGGTTGAGTAATCATGACAGACTTACTCTTTGTTGTGATATTACATCCAACATACTCAGTGCAGTATCCCACATCGTCACATTCAAAGTATTTGAGCAACTGGTTTTTTGAGTCGATGACATCAGCATTGCTGATTCTCTGATCGACCTCTCGCGACCAATCTCGGTCAGTCACTCTTCATCTTAGCCACACCCTTGTGGTGCTCTTTCAGTGCTTCTAAGGTTAAGGCATTCTGCATCGTGCTTGTAATATTCTCAGGTAGGGTTGGGGCTTCATACACCGGTTCAAAATATGTTCCTTTCTGGATGAGCTTGCCAAGGTTCCCAAATTCCTTTAGGGATACTTCTGACAGTCCCTGCTTGAAGCAATGGAAATTATTACCTTTTCCAAACCGTAGTATGGGAACTTCACTTGTGTCCCTCCTAATGACCTCTTGTCCCTGACGCGGTTTCCAAGTACCAGTCTTACCAGGTTTCTTCTGCTGGTCATTCACGGTTACCTTCCTCGCGTCGGTAGCCATCTTCTCTAATTTTAAAAACGGTGATTCTCTGATCGACCTCTCGCGACCAATCTCTATCGCACCTGATGGAGACAACTGAGTTATACAATTAACTTACGACTTAAAGTAATTGTTAACAAATAAGTGGTTTTTAAAATTAGTGAGCTATTCTCTTGTGTCAATTCGTATCGCTAATCTTCTTTGTCAACGGACTTTCTGCCGTTTCGATCATTTTCCATCGCTCAATCATGCACCATTTCTTTCACTCACATCACATTCATTAATTACTTCTTTATCTTACCCCTCTTGTATCGATAAAATTGAAGACAACATATCTTCTTTCAACGCACAAACATCTCCTTTCTGCTGTTTCGTTCACCTTTTTCAACGAGCATTCGTTCCTAGAAATAAGCAGTCATCTACCCACGATAAACACACGATGACCCTGTCTTCGGTATGTCGAACATAGCAGCATGGGTCACCCTTGCTCTTCGTAAAATCCATTGCTTTGAGTGCACGAACTAATTCGCTCCAAAAGGCTTGCGCCGACTGTTTAAGCCCATAAATGGTCCGAGCGTTGAATCGTCGTATTTGGTTGTGAAGCCATCAGGTACTTTGAGGAATAACCTCTCCCCGGCTTCAAACCTTCCATTCAGAAATGCACCCTGAACATCGACAACATAGGTGCGCCATGTAGCGAGAGTGGCGAGCACAAACATGATGCGAATTGTTGTATCGTTGGTAACGGGCACGGCGGTTGAATTTACATCATAATGCAACCCCTCTAACTGTTCGTATCCTCGAGCAGTCAATCTGGCACGATACCGGCCATTAGGCTTCTTTTTCATAGCCCAAGTAGTTGTGAGAACTCTGTCATCAGGTTCAATTGTGGATCGGTCGACGGCCGTCCAGACATTATGCGTAAGCATACGAGTATGTTCATCTTCGATGGCCACGAGCCAAGATTCACGATCCGGTGACAACATAGCAGTTTTAAAATTTTTTACGTGCAAATCCATTGTGTTAAACTCACCATGTTTAGTCACAGCAGCATCTCCATCGAGCATTGCTGTAATAAATTCATCGTATTTCTGTGGAGCAGAGACAACTCTTCCAGATTTAGTTCGTCGCTGTTTGACGGGATAAACCGGTGTTCCCGTTTCATCATCAGTTGGGACTTCAACATCAAGTTCAGTGGCATCTTGTTCTTTGTCATCAGCATCATCAACATGTACCACCGATCGATCGCTAAGTAAAGCATTATTGAGATCGAAATATGTTGGAAGTGCTGTTACCTCGAATGACCTTTCGAGAGGAAGGGTAAAGAACATCCTATCTAGCCATCTAATATCACGAGTAACATGAATACTTCGCGTTTTAGGATCCCACATCCTGTATGTGTCTTTAGAATGTGATGCCGGGTATCCGATGAACATACATATAAGCCCTGTATCATCGAGTTTCGTATTGCCTCGTTTACACAATTTAACAGCCCCTGCCTCTCCCCAAGTCCTTAAATGCTTAGAGAATTCGGGATTGCGTCCCTCCCAATGGACATATTGGCTATCGAGTTTTCCGTTAAGTGTTGTCGTGACCAATCCGTCGAGCAACGTGGCAGTCATAAAGGCTTCTCGCCACAAGATATACCTGAGTTTACAAGGTAAATTGGCCTGATTCAATATAGCCCGTCCTCGATTAGCGATTGTATGGAACGCGACTTTGGCTAAGTGGTTTTGTTGGGGTGTGTCTCTACCAGTGTATTCAAACTTCAAGTTCAACTTCCAATCGACACTCCTAAGCCTTTTTTCCAAAGCCCGGTTTTCGCCAGCGTCTTCACATCTAATTATTTTTATATTTAATCCCGAAACTATCCATTTATTTAAAAGCTCACAGGTTGGTTCGATCATCCCGTTTTTTGTTGGGTAAAAGTCCAAAAACTTCAGTTGTGTTCTTTCATCCACTATGATTCTCCAGTAGGGTCTACGTACCCGCTCGATTTCAGAAAATTCATTATTTTTAATTGAACTAATGTCCAAATACACACAACCGTCAGTTTTGTTGGATGAACTTGCAAAGTTTACTACTCTTGCAATGATGTCTTTCTGACGAGCTTTTCCTTCGGCACAGGCTTCACACACCTGTTGTTCACCGGTAAGCTCCCATCCTAACTGCGCTGACGCTGCTTTTGCAGCTTGCATTCCAATATGTCCTAATTTTTTGTGTGCTTTCATGACGTTGATTTTCGTCTTTGTTGTTTCACCTACGACACCATAATTCGTTCCGATTAAAGATTTTTATGCCATAAAGCACTCCTTTCGTTGTTTGAATCTTTATATTGAACTCTAATACCATCTTTCCTTTACAGATTACGATTTTGTCAGAATTTCCCTGCATTACCCATCCTTGTCGGAGCATCTGTGATGTACTGAATAGGTTGAATTTGCCATTCTCCAGATACGCAACTCCCTTGATCCTCACAAGTTTCTCCTCGTTTTTATCTTTGACGATTCCGATTACGTCTCCTGAAACCCTAACCATCTCTTGGCTTCCGTTTCCCATGGTAATACCATCGGATATGTCTTGATTTGCAACATTCGAGAGTTTATTCTTGTAAGGTGTCATATGTACTGTCGCACCTGTATCGGCAATCCAAAGATCAGGATTATCCACTTCTCCACCAATTGTACTGAGTAAGTATTCATCTAAATCGGTCTTAATTTCAGCCACTGCTGCTGCACTAACTTCGCTTGTCGTGCCTTGACCATCTTTTCTCGGGTTTTTTGACCAACATTCTTTGGCCAGGTGACCCCTCTTTCCACATTTGAGACATTTTTTAAAGCTCCTTTTCTTTTGCTTGTTGTTACCGTCGCCTTCGGATCTTTGTGGGCACTTGTTGGCTCTATGGCCCTGCTTTCCACAATGAAAGCATGCTCCACTAAATGCGGTAAGTACTAATTCATCGTCTTCAAATTTCTTCGCTGACTTCTTTCTAGTCATTTGCAGGTAGTGTTGGCACATGACGACCTCTAAGTCCAATAAGGTAAGTTCTCCTTTCCTTACACTCTGTTCTGTGGTTAACACTGACTGGTACTCTACAGGTGCCACGTCGAGAACCACTGCAATCAAATCGGCGGCGTCAATTCTTGATCCAGGTGCAAGAAACTGGTCTTGGATTGACGCCAGTTTTTCAAACAACGTCGTCGGATTGCTGTCCTTCCTCATGGTTATCTGGTTCAACTTTTGTCGCATCTCTACTCTTGATATCTTGTTGATGGGACGGTACCGCTTCATCAAGTTCTTGACAATCAGGTAAGCAAGCCCATCAGGCCATTCTTCTGTCACCGCCCTACTAACCAAGCCCATAATTCCTTCCCTTGTAAACGCCATAGTAAAGCAAGAAATAGCCATGCTATTCTTCTGCTTAGCAAGTTTCTGCATGAGTCCTTCTTCGGTATCCAGATCAATCTTTCTGGAAAACGATTCGGGAAGATTAGGATCAACTTCTTCCTGGATTGCATCATCAAACCCAGAGAATATAGAAAATGCCTTGAATTTCCTCCACCACATTTGAAACTTATCGCTGTCCCCATCGAAGGTTGGGATGCTCCCATGATTGATACGCATAGATTCACTCATCTTTAACTTGTTAGTCAATTACTTACTTGGCAATTACTTTAATGTAGTTTAGGCTTTCTTCGATAATACTATAGTATGCTAGATAACTCTAAACACCTTAAAGTATTTTAGGGAATGAATTAAGTAAGCTTAAAGTCTAGATTATTTCTTAGGACTTCATTTGCTCTACCATTCCATTCATGGCAACCGTAGTTGTCCATTCACACTAGCACATCACAAAACACTCAAGAAATTACAGATTCTCAAGTGATGTCATTCACTTTTCCACGACAGAATCTAACAAATCATGACCGTCTACATTAGATGCAATCAAGTGGAAAGTCAAACATCAATAAGCCTTCAATATACTAGTTATACATTAAAGCCTGTATTTCATATTCCTTGATTGAGAACCATGAGGATTCAGCAGTGTATGCTGAAGAAGAAACTTGGAGCTTTGGATCTTCACGACAGACATAGCCATCACTCCTTTTCCCTCCATCCAACCAGCTGGATGATACTGAAATGTTTCTTGTGTTCCGAAGATGCAAGAGTCGGGAAGTGGTAGTGGAGAAACGGTGTTTGCCATGTTATTGTAGGACATACTGCAAAGGAACATTGCACAATACGTGTCAAATCAATGATTAAAAAAGTGCCAAACATCAATTTTTCCCGCATTTACAGCTAACCTTTCTGTCCTTGTGAATCTCACGTCACAAAATCACTGTGACTCTACCGTTATTCCGAGAAATCATTCGCAATTTTTGACAAAATGTTTGTATTGATTTACAATAGATGCATTGCTTTACAAAGTGAAGTATATACATTTATTTCCATTAAAATTGATCAAGTTTACGTTTGGTAACAAATGTCATGGCATATTCCACCAAACCTGTAAAACAAATATTTACAAAAATATTCCTTGCAGCATGTAAAATAGAACTATGAAGACTACGTGAAACCTTGAAGAGGTATGAAATGAATCCAGGAAAAGGAAGGTAAGAGAAATACTATTTTTCCATCATTTGCATTACCTGTAGCAAATTCTTCAAGATCTTGGCTCTTTGCGGAGGAATATGTGATTTAATTTGAATAGATAACATATGGATGATTAAGTAGTTCCTCCAGAGTGGCATGATTGCTGGTTCAAATTGAAATATTTGTGTAAGCAGATTTTGCTGCGTATGGGATAGTTGCTCCCATAGAGTTAATACCTCCATTACGCTTGGATGAAGAGGCAATGGGTCCGGACGTAATGCAAACAAATATATATATAACAACTTATTCACTACATTTACCAATCAGCAATCCACAAAACAATTAACATTCTCCAATCAGAAATATTAACATTCTCCAATCGGAAATATCAACATTCTCCAATGGGAAATATGAGCGCTCGTGTTTCAATTACCTACCTTCATCAGATTGAAAAACAATTGATATGTTTATCTTCAATGATGATTTTGAAGGTAGGGATGATTTAGAATTTCCCCAGGCGTCGCACGTTCTTCCCACTGAGGCTGTAGAATTTTGAATAAAAAATCTCTTTGATCTTCAGTAAGTCTAGTTTGCAATAGAGTTAGAATGAATGTTACTCTTGGATGACGCGGCAATTGGTCCAGACGTAATACAAAGAAGTTCCAACAGGCATCTCCTGGTGCAAGATATAAAAAATTTCTAGTCCAAAGAAAGAAGAGAAGACACCCGACTGCCCACATATCCACACCAAAGTATAAGTCACGATCATAGCATATTTCAGGACTCATGTACCGTAACTTTCCAAGTGGTATGGCGGGATTCTCTCGAATGACTCGTAAATATCGTCCATTCACATCCGTGGCACATCTTTTGGCCATGGCAAAATCAATAAGAGGACACTCAGTTCGGTCGTGGATATCACAATAATAAATAACATTTTCTGCAGAGATATCACAATGAAGGATGCCTAGATCTTTCAAATGACATAAATTTTGAATCAATCGATGAGTGATCGTAGGATAGCATAGATTGTTACGAAGTTTAAGGGTATCAATGAGATCTTTACCCAAAAGAGGCATGATAATGTAGTAATATCTTTCATCCTCGAGAATTTCATGTGTTTTGGCAATATGAACGTCATCACCGTGTTCATTGGCAATATAAATCTCATTCATGACACTTTCATGCGGATTACTATGCAACCAGTCTTTATTGAGCTTCTTAATAACCATTGGATTTTTGGAATGAATTCGATAGTTACCTTGAGGATTCCTAATATAAGCATTTCCGTAATAAATTTTGCCTTTACCATCTGACATTCTAGGACCTGTCTTTTCCATCGTATATGCGAAGGATTCATCTAAATGAGGGGCATTAAAATCTATACGGCGGACATATCCCTCAACTCGACTTCCGTTCACTAATTGTATAATGAAGCGACGCTGCGCCTGAAAAAACGGTAGCTCAGGAAATGCAAGTCCAGGCGCACGATTTGCCATGAGCCGTAGCAGGATGAAATCTTTGTAGTGAATACTGTGCTACTTTTTCATTTGAGGGTTTTAATCGCTTTTGAACTTTCATTTGTAACGTTAATTCTCCTTGACTTTTCTATTGTGTCACTGATTGAGTAATTGTAGACGCCATCCTACAGTGTTATAAATAATTATCAGGAGGCAATACAAAAATACTTAATCCATCCATTATTTCGTAGTTGGCTCCGTTTAGAAAAGTAGTATCTCTGCTTAGTAAATTATTCTACGAAACTTTTTTTTAAAAAACTAGTAGGTGGTGCTTGCTTTGCTCAGCGGAGTTGACTAATTTACAAAAGAGAAAGAATCTTTGAATCTCTGCTTATAAATTTCAAGCAATGATTATGATGTGGATTTTTATGATTGCTCTTTGTGAACCTAGAATTTGCATGTCTTGCAATCTGATGCATGACACAATACTTAAGTTTTACTAATTGACATAACATGTCATTGGTATCTACAATTGCATTCAACATCACAGAACTCAAAATTAATTATACATTGATTTAGCATTGACATTAGGAATGTGAAAAGTTAATCATTTCATTTCTTTCTGTAAAAGCTATGACTCAAAGACATTTTTTTAGCTTTTCCTACATTGTAGTTGTAGAAGTTATTACTGATGCTGTTATTGCAATGTTAACGATTGTTGGTGAAAAAATCAAAATAATATTGTTGGTGTAAAGTCAATATCATTGATCTGTTAAATTTATATTAAAAAATGAGATATATGAAGGATTATACAACCATATTATAAGCATGAAAACTGTTTTTCCTCAATTTAAAGAAATAATGTTATTTATTTTTCAATGTATTGAAGGAATTTCACAATTATGAAAATTTCCAAAGCATTTGACAGTCGCATTTGCTCTAAGCTGCTCTAAGAGTTTATACAAATTGTAAATTATGATCTAAAAGCTACTTTCTATCTTAGATTTCTTGTGAATCAACTTGCAATGTGTTTCTTTGGCCACGTAGTCTCTAAAGCTTACGTGTTAGCTTTAACACCTAAGATTTTAGATTTGTGGTCTTAGATTCACAACTTAGATTCATCAATCGTGAATCTGACTAGATTCTTAATTAATATTAAGAATCTGTAATGGTTATTCTTCACCGTATTGATCTAACGGTCCTGAATAGATATTAAATCATCTTATTCATTTATAAGCAATATTAAGCATCACTAAATTCATGCAAGACTGTGTCTTAACTGAATTTGTGGACAACATATATAAATATATAGATGAACAGTCGAA
>CAAAJI010000016.1:9747-37538 GCA_900642245.1 Fragilaria radians
ATCATGAAGGTGGTCCTACAGATGATGCCAAAGCCTTTGTGGAACTCTTACAATCATTAGTACATACAGAATGTCTACGAGGCTTAAGGTATTCTGTTTTTGGATTTGGAGATTCAGGATACGGTAAAAAGTTTAATATGCAAGGCAAACTATACGATAAGTTATTAGAGGATTTAGGTGGTAGACGCATGACTTCGATTGGACTTGGAGACAACTCAAACGACCTTGAGTATGAGTTTGAAACCTTCAAGTGGAGAAAATTCTGGCCGAAAGTTTCTGACCTTTCACAACGAGATAATGCAATTCATGGAGGCATGTCGGGAGACGAAAGCGGTGAGCCCACAAATGAAAGGACGAAAATCAAAAAGCCAAGACCCAATGGAAGGAAGAATGCAAAATCACGCGCATCATTCGAAGATCCAGAGGGGCATTATACCCTTCAAGTCTGTAAGGATATGGCTGACGCGCAAAGTAGTCAGGATGCTGTCCGTGTCATTCATCCAGAGTCTAGGCATCTAGTGCAAGGAGTAGACTGCCACGTCAAACAAGTGACGCAACTTTATGACGATCCGCATCAATATTTAAATGAGAAGATGAAAGCAACAAACTCCGTCGTCCATGTAGAATTCGATGTATCACCCTCAAGATTTCCCACCGGTTTTTGTGAATTGAAGTATGACACAGGAGACAACATATGCATTATTCCTGTCAACTCTGACAGCGTTGTCGAAGCTGTTTCAAGCCATCTTGATACACATCTCGACGCTATTATAACCATAACACCCATAGATTCTCTCGAACTCTTCCAGGCTCCTTTTCCAACTCCTTGTTCCCTTCGAGAATATCTTTCATTTTACTGCGAATTGGGAACGCCTCCTCCAAGATCCGTGATTCGTACACTATCCCGCTTTGCAAGTATTCCTCGTGAAAAGGAGGAACTTCGTCGATTATCTGCTTCCAAAAGCCTTGCAGAGTATACCAACAGAATTGTGAAGGAGAATATCGGAATAGCCGACCTACTCACTCAATACTTCCCTTCCATTCAAATTCCGTTAGTAAACTTTATTCGGATTTGTTCGCCAATAAGGGCAAGGTGGTACAGCATATCCAGCTCTGCACTGGTCGATCCTTATTCTCTTTCGATTACATGCTCCGTTCTTTCGATTCCCAGAAAAATCGATGATTCCGTCTTTAATGGTATTTGTTCACATTACCTAGCTAACCTTAAGCCCAATGATACCTGCAGGATCATCAAAATGGGAAGCTCAGGATTCGTATCTCCAAGAGATCCATTATCTCCCCTTATTATGATATGTAATGGAACTGGAATAGCACCATTTCGAGCGCTTTTGTTGGAATTGTATCACAAGAAAGTGGTTCTGAAGGAAAGTGTAGGTAAAGTTCTATTGTTTTTCGGCGTTCGAAGTAAGTTGTCGGGAGGAGTTTTATTTTTTGATGAGTTGAACACGTTTTTGGATGATGGAACATTGAGCGATCTATATCTTGCCTGTAGTCGCGATCAGCCGCAAAAGATATATGTGCAACACCTTGTAGCCCAGCATGCTGAGATGATTTGGCAAATACTACATTCGGGTGGTGGTCACCTCTATGTTTGCGGTGCTAGCGAAATGATAAAAGATGTGGATGATGTCCTTCGAATCACTGCTGCTCGATTTATGGAGAAAGAAGAAACAGAGAACTTCATGGAAAATATTGAGAATGAACATCGATACGTACGAGAAGGATGGACTAAAAAACTAGATATAAGTTTACCTTTTTGCTAGGAAACAATCAGTGATTACAACTGCAACAAGGTTTACCAGTCGTAATCTGCTCCTCCTGGTAGTCGAGTTTGGCCAAATCCAAGTTCTGGGTCAATAATGTCACTTTCAGGACTCCACTCGGAATCTAAGCCAAGATCTTTCAACCGACGTTCTTGGTAATACTCCTTCAGATCCAATGCCTCTCTTTCTCGTTTCAAGAACTCCATTGTCTTGGTGAGTGCTTTTGACTCGGCTAACCTCAATTTCTGACAAACATCTGGTCCGTCGGCAGGACAAGAGTTGATTTCATTGAGGGCCTGCTGACATGAATCAATGATTGTGGTTACAACCTGCAACTCATTCTGCTCACTGACTGGGAGCGCCATGAAACCCCAAACTTCTTTCCTAAAAATGCTTTCCAGTAAAAAGGCGTCTGTCCCACCGAGTTTACACAAGCGAACAAACTGAACCATGGCTTGATCGGGTTCTCCATCCAAACCGATTTGAGAAACGACGTTGAAGGATTGTACTGGATCCATCGGAGCTTGATCGTATGTTTCAAATTCCAATATATCCATCTTATCATCGTAGAATCTATCATTGGGATCGAGTTCAAATGTTAATTCGGAGACTGCGGTCTTCCACGCCATGGGTGGACAAAATCCATGGTCGAGTAAATACTCTGCAGCACTCTTGGGGCCATAGGAGATGAATATCTCATCTCCTGCAGAATACGAGGATCCTGCCAGGATAAGTGCTCCTCTTATCGTTCCAAATGTGCCCATAGTCCCACCCTCGATTTCGCGTCCCTTCTTATCATCGTGGTTTGCAAAGTCTAACAATGGCATTAATCTAAGTGTTCCATCGGTAAAGAAGGATCTAGACATTGCCAAGATCATCGCCCATTTAAATCCTTGAGAAGAAAAACAAGGAATGGTCCTACCATTCCATGTCACCGTTTGGGGGAATGTCGTTCGATCTTTAGACCAAAGGCGTTCTTCCAACCAAGTGGCATCCTCCTCCATGTCGTCCAAGCGTCGATAAATTTTATTTGTAGACGAGAGTTGTAGAATTTCTTGGTCTTCCTCTGACCACATGTAGGGATGGTATCTCGTTTCCTCTGGTGAAGGCAACGATAGAACCCAGGCTTGTATGAATTTTTGAATATTTCCTGACCTATTTGGTTTAGCAATTCCCCCCTGTTGATCAACTCGTGCTACTTCATTAAGAATAAGGAGAGCTATCAAACCAGTATCACCTGTCCAACCGTCATAGGCTTCCGGCAATCTATCACGGAAGACGATATTCCGTGCCAAGGTTGGTGTAAACGAGTATGCATCGTCGTAAGGAAGAGCCACGACTGTCTCACCATTCTTAATATTCGACGTAGCAATAAGACCTAGTCTACCTGATATAGGTGAATTACCAATCGTAACCTTGCAAGTTTTGGCAATTTCTATTGTAGGAATGATATCGATTAGTTGTGTCTGAGATGGAGACAAAGCTCCAAGTGTTGATGAAGATAAAAATGATTTCGGATCACATGTGGGATTACAAAACTCCGGGAGAATTCTTCGGTGGAGGCTATTGCGAGAGCTCCTAACAGATTGAAATCCAGTCGATACGGATAATATAATTGTAGCTAGGGCAAGAGTGAACGACATTGTATTGCTGACAGATGGATGCCCGCAATAACGTAAATGATTGCCCCCAACTCTGTGATACGGAGGGAATACGGACGTAAGATTTTCATGACTCGGTTCAAGGTGAAGTACAGTACAATTGACAGTCCTACTTTCTTTTTCCTTTAATCATAGTATTGCTAAGGGAACTTTGAATAATAATTCCACTGCTTCACTTTCCATAAAGAAAGAGATGAATCTTCCTATATTTACACTTTTCCTTAACATGGACAAAAAATTCTAGTTTTGCAGATTAATTTTTCTTGAAATCCAATTCACCATAGTTACCGAATTTTCTTTTCAATGAATCGCTCCGTATTATCCAATCAAGATTAAAGAATAACCTCCATAATCATAATTATGCATCCACAGTATGGTCACCTACTGGTGGACTGACCGAGGAGATAATAAATATTATCATAGTACAGTGTCAGAATGCGTGAAAGCATATGGGAGACGTCTTCTTGACTGACTTCAATTTAACCTTCCTCATGAAATCTATTGGACGAGAAACGTTAAAGTTTGAGGCTCCTCCGATTCAAAATTGATTCAATCATCTGAAATTGAAAAAGAAATGATGAGAAGAGGCATTCAAATTTAAGGAACCTGAAATACAGTTTGAGAAAAATAGACTACACTGGTAAAGATCGATCTACGTTTAAATGCCAATTACGTCATGACTAGAATCGCGACAGATTTGTAGTGACCTTAAGGTAACTAAGTGCGGTACGAAATACAGCATGAAGATACATGATCAGAGCTAGTTTTGTCCCAAATCAGGAAAATACTGGGATCCAGTGACTTGATCCCATCTATAAATGGGTTAACAAGTGAGGCTCCAACTGAAAGTAAACAATTAAAAAACTAAATAGCGATAGTATTCCTAAAGGAAGATGAGCAAAATGAGATAAAGATGGCGTCAACCGCTCGTTCTCACGACTGTACTGCAAAATCTTAGCTTCCTATTAGAGAAAAGCGCGAATCAAAGAAGTTCCTTCCATGTGTTGTGTGAGCAAAGAAGCTAACAAAAAGTGCCTCCGTGAAGTAAAGCACATAGAGGAAATAAATATATGCTACGTTTATCGAAATCGAGACATCACAATCCATTGCATCAACACTAAGTCTTGAAGGATGTATATAAGACCATATGTTAAAGTTTGAACATATGCTGTTTTTAAAGGATACCCAAAAAATATTGGTGAGGTCATGAATCTTCATTAAAGTTCTTGTTTTGTGGCAACGTTTAGTATTATATTCCTTATGTGTATGAGTGCACTCGTGATGCTCACAAGCCTTTTTCTTGAGTTTCTGTGTTGTGGATATAAAAAAATATAATTAGTATAATGCTCATAATGGACCTATTGCCTATCCTTTTTGGGAAGAGAATTTCCCGAATAATGTTAATCAATTCTGATTTATCAATTTTTCGGTCAAGTTCTGTTTTTCAGTAATCTTTTCACTCTCCATGTTTTGTAATTTTCCATTGTGATTTGGAGCCCTGTTAAAGCATTTTTGAGACTCACAGAATTCACACATGTCTTCCGCTGTAGAACTTTCGCGTACGCCATAACGCTGTTTTTGCATATTTGTGTGACTCTGTGATTATTGAATGCAAAAGGGATATTGTTATGTATACATCTTTATCTAGGAGAGAGGTATCATTCATATATTTTCAACAAATTGAGTTGAAAAAGTATTTAATTTTGTACAATAACTTATTTGTCATCAATTGGTTCTTCTATTTGTATATTTCATAAACGCCATAATCACTACTTGATTCAAGTATTTCTTCTGACTGAAGTATCCAACTACCCATCAGAAGTCCAGAGGAATTTTAATTCATAAATACCATACCCATACCTTAACATTTGCACATTTTTTACTTGAATTGTTGTTCATCCTAAATTCGCTTTCTGACCTTCTTTAAATGATGTACTTAGGTAAGGATTATTCGAAGAATCATTTTCTGTTGAAGATTTCATTTTCTTCATCCTAATTATATACCATGATGAATTGGAATTGATGAGTTTCGTGCTTTCAACCGATTTCAGAAGGAAGTTATACTTTTGTGGAATTCGCTACTTAACATCTGAGGATTCTATGGACTTTAATTCAATTAAAATTCCGAATTCAATCTTCTACATTCATTTTAATTCCTCTTTAGTCTCTCAAGGAATTCAATTTTAAAGTTGTGCATTATTCTTGCTTTGGAATTGAATATTTTAAAGTAATATAGCTTCATAAAGGAATAAGACACCTTACATAATTTGCCTGAAGATTGGATTTTAAGACAAAAAAATTGTTTTTTGTGTTAACCCCCTATGGTACATGGTTACAGCACTTAATCAGCTACTCGGTATAGTGATATCAAAGACAAATTGTGACGTCACCACTTACTCAGCTCATTTTTCTTTCGTCATCCTTTTCCTCTGTCGAATTGCATGACCGTGCTACACTTGCCTTTGATTCCGGAACCTTTAGTGTTGACTTTGATTCTCATCATTTAGCATATACATATATTGCCAAGGTTTCAACATTATTTTTATCGAAAATGCAAGTCTCTGCAAATTGCTTTTTTCTCTCATGGTCCATCATGACTCTTACGGTGGTGCTTGCGTTCCCACAACATTATATTCGACGTCGATATTGGGGCTCAGCTCCAAGGCCGAAAGTGCTCTGCCTTTCAAGCTTACTTTCAAGAGATGAGGCAATCACTCATGTGATTAGTTCTGCAAACGAAAAACCTAGCTATCATTGCCCAATAGGTACGATTCGAAACCTTACTAGGATTGCATTAGCACACGCTGGTCAAAGCGATGGATATAATGCTATGAAAACTTTGGGAAAACTTTGTAAAGAGCGTATATCTTATGACTTTGACCTGGATATAAGTACGCAAAATGGTGGAAGGAATTGGTCAACAGTGTCCATCAATAGGCAATTATTATCATCTGACACTACCGATGCTCTTCAGAAACAAATTCAATTCATGGAACAAAATGGATGGATTAGTACTAACCCTGACTCGGTAGATGAATTGCCTAGCTTACACCTGAATTTGATATCAAAAGGCACGCCGATTGTCGGTACATCAATAAACAACAGTGACGGCTTTCAAAAGGGAATATCATCATTACTGGACATTGTGCAACCTGTAATTACGAAGAACCTCGTTCCATGGGTAAAAAAGATGCTGAACTCAACTGATATTCGTGTTTCGGATGTATTCTTGCGTCGATATGGAGACAGCGTATTGAATGGGGAAGTCTCAAGGCACAGCATCTCTGCACATTATGATGTATTTTCTAAGGTAACAGCTGTTATAGCATTAGATGACGTTGCTTCCAGTGGAAGGAATGGTTTGTATACAACTGCGTTCTCTACATCACATGATAGTGGGAATGCTGGAACATCCAATCATGCGTCGCTCCGACGCTTTTTCCCTCTTAGGAAAGGTGACGGAGTTCTTCATACATGGGATGTCTTGCATGGAGTTGACGTCGAGCCTGGGATAGATCGGACAAGTTTAGTTGTTTGGTTCTCCACAGCAGAGGCGATGGTAGATGATACTTCGGTAAATAACTGCAAGCTTGATTGTGGAAACACTAACCCTCCGATTGCACCTTGGCTTTCAAATCATCCAGAACTTGAATCTGATGACATAGTCCAATTTGTGCTTGCTAGCGCCATTCAGAGTAGCTCAAATTATGATCAAGATGATGAAAGCCATTTTCAAAGCAAAGCAAGCATGCATCAAGAAAAGGATTTTAGAGAAAATGTTGAAAACCAAATTCAACTATCCCACGATCTTTACATAAAAAGCGCTTCGAAGAAAAATGTTTTTGCTCTGACACGGGTTGGATCATTGTGTCGGGATCAACTCTTTTCACGTCAACAACTGGACATCGTGAAAGCTATAGCTTTTGAATTTCATGCACCACCTCCTGTAATTGCTCCACTTATCGAGGACGAAAGTGAGCACGTCATTCTGGCTAGAAAATTTTGGCTTGAGAGTGCAATTAACGGAAACCCTTTAGCGCAGCTATTGTTGGGCGATGAAGTCATGGAAGTTGCAGTAAATCGGAATAGCCCCGATTTGAGATTGCTAGCAAGTACACTATTCTCCCTTGCTTCTCAGCAATCTGACGATTCTGCAAAAGAAGCGTTATCTCGACTGTTGTCGTACGAAGCTTCAATAAGCGAGAGTTACGAAATTTTCCAATCCTCACCTGTTGTACGAGTTGCGTCTTTAGCATTGTAATTCTAATTGAGTGACTGGTTTCTGTCTAACTTGAATAGTCGTTTCCCTTACTCGGAGTCAACAGTCTGATGGTCCTGTACCTGTGCTTAATGTATCTAGGCATATTTATCAAACTTTGGTAAACTTCTTAAACCAATTTACTTAGCTTCTCTGTTTCAGTACACCAGCTAACTTGTACATTTTCAGATCTAAAACCTCTACATTGGAAGTGATCTGTGTGCATCAATATATATGATTTTTTGCTGCCACAACCTCAATCGATTTTGGTACATTCACCACACACAAAATATAAGAGTATTACTTTCTATTTACATCCAACGAGCATATTAGCGAAGTGATTGTAATCTAGAGTTGTAGACTAATCTTTGGCAAATGTAGCTACTTTACTAGAGAATATGAAGGGATGTCTGATGTCAAAGTGTACCTAAAGTACTGAAAAATCCTCAAAAAGTAATTCTTTGGTTCACACCCGAAAAATATATTTTCTTCAAAAGAATTTAGTCTTTCCTTTGTCTTTTACACTAATTCGCATAATACAAGGAGCTTGAAAAAGTGTAGCATTGCTGGGATAGAACTCATGTTATCTTTTTTTTCCTGAGATCTACATTCACATCATACTCTTCAAACCCAAATATTTTGTAAAGTATTTTCAAGCCATTCAGTACTAAAGACATATGCATTTGTTGACCTCTTCCAGAGCACTGATTGATGAGATAATTTCCCCTATTTATTGGATATTGTCATTTATAGAATTTTCCAATGAGGTGTTGACACTTATCTCAAGTCCTTCCTTAGCTCAAATAATGCCAAACAGGAACCATCAAGATCGTTGTCAGCTTTAGATTGTACTTGCATTAGCAATTATGACATTATGATTGATTGCTTTTAAATCAATAACGTTTCTAGTTTTGGAAGGCATGTGGTTTGATGCTCTGTGTCACCTAATCACATTCCCTCATCTTCTATCTCCTATTCCATGGTGCCATAACAATTCTCTCTTTTTGACAGGTAATGGATCCTATTGTTTTTCTTCTTCTATTGAAACAGATTGGTGACTTATTGTGTGTTTCTATTCGTAAATTTCATGATTTTCTTCTGTTGTTTTCGATTCATTCTTCTCATAGCCTTGTCACTCAAAGATATAACACCGCTTACATTCCTCTTCTTTTCAAGTCATGGATTATATATAATTCTGTTTCTCCTATATTTCTGTTTCTAGTTTTAGTTTGTACCTCACTCTCTACCTGATTTTGAGTCTCACTCTTCTTCTTCAAGGTCAAATTGAGGAGTTTTGCAATGTTTTCATTCTTTTGACTTGTAAAATATATTGGACTCGTTTGTATTTTCTAAGATGTGCGCTCTGTCCGACAGTTTATATTTCATTCATAATTCGTAAAATGTTTTTACTATGTCACCTTTCCCGTTTTTTCAAACGCTCGTTTTGATCAAGGGCAATATGAAGGTAAGCAAAGACGTACTTAATGATTTACATAGTGCAGATCTTCGTTAATGCCTGCAGATGTCGGAGACATTGGGTCTTTTGTCAAGAATGCATTGATACTGGTAACCACAGTACAACTTAAGAAGACAAAACATTTTTCCTTGACACATCCGACACTTCCCTCGCACATGAACACAGCCTGATAAGGCGTTCACTCTTATGTGGCAATATCCGAATCCTAGTAAAGGCCATCGAAGGAATGAATTGATAGCAGAGAAGTCTCGATGGAGGAGGCTTTTCTTCTGGAAAAAACAGAGGACGATTGAGATTAAAACTCACTCTTGGGACAACAAACTCTCGTCTACTTATTTTCCGATGACATACTTGATATTTCTCATCACTCTCGTCTTCTTTCTGTGGAAAAAACGACCGTAAGTGCCTTGTCAGATATTTTTCTGACTAATGCATTAAAACAACTTCCGCCACTCACTTGCACAAATGTTTCCACTGAAATGTTTTGATTAGTCAAAAAAGAAAGGTCCATGGCTTGAAATCCTCCAATATACTTTGGGGGGGAAAGAATTCCAGCTCTCAGCACCCAAGTCAAAAAAATGCACCCCCACTTTCAAGCAACAAGCCTATTGGAAAACTCATGAACCCTGGGGCTGTGGCCGCCCCATCCTTTGAATTTTTGAAAAGCGATTCAAGCGGAGAGACAGCTGTTGCAACTCACGAGTATTCTGACTATGAAGAAATCGAGTTGCCACAAGAATGCTATTCTGAGTTACTCTCTGACATCAAACAGATTCCTCTTGAGAAAAAAAGGAAAAAATCGAAAAAAGCTTCGACGTACACTCTTCGAAGGTCGTCCTTGAATTCAAGGGATAGTGGCTTTCACTCTCAAGAGTCTAATGATTCAAAATTTAAGGACAAAGACAGGCGAAGGAAAAAATCTGAGATGCGTAGGTATCGACACTCTATGGATACTTCTAAGGGACTAAGTAATGAAAGTTTTGAGTTAAACTTCTACTCTGGTCAATTCAAGGGAACCAAAGAAAATGGAACAAAGAAATTGTTTAGAGATGAAATGAAAGTAAATCGAACAGTGTTATCTGAGCAAGCTGTTTCAAGTCAGGTTTTGGATTTGAATCATGAACTTATGAATCAGCGAGGCGATAGTCAAATTCACGACAAATCAGGTAATGTAGAAAAAAGCATGGTCGAGCTAACAAAATCAAGAGCAAAGAAAGAACGTCGATCTAGCACACCCCTACAATCTTCATGGAACGAGCTCTCTGTTGAAGGGAAAAGCAGCTTTTGTCGAAGGTCAAAGTCAGCAGATAGGGCTATTCTTGACCCAGACGAACCCCCTCCTCTGATTATATTTCCCAAAAATGTGAACAAGCTCCAGGAATCGAACACTGATGATCCGCGTCCCCGCGAGGTGATACGCAACAACCTTTTGAATAAAGGAATAGTTCCAGGTAATGACAACTTATCGCTTTGTGGTTCATTTGCACCATCATTAGCTGGATCAACAGGATTTGTGTCTACTGAGATTGAGCGTCTAAGACAGACAATTATGCGACGGGGATCTTCCACCTCCTCAAGACGTCCATCCTTTAGCTCAGTTGGTACTAGTTCAACGAGAGGCAGCTCAGTTGTTATCGCTCAACTGGAATTATTGCAAAAGAGAGTGGCAGAACATCTGGACGAAGATATAGCATCTTTAGCAAGCTCAAGTAAAGGGTTATCCCTTCGTCACTCATTAGCCATAGGAGGCTCTGTCCGCTCAGTAAATAGTGAGGAGGCAACGCTTATGGAGGCCTTTTTTGATCCAAGCGCCGAAACTCCTCCATATCTAACTATCTATTACGCCACGCAGTCGGGTACATCTGAATTTTATGCATATGTGTTACAACAAGAAGGCCAGACAATGGGACTGGATGTAGCAATTTGTAATGTTGGAACCTTGATGCATTCTATTGAAATGTCTCTTGATCAAGAGCTTAGTGATATTCTTGTGCCACACAAATCTCCAAGTGGAAGAAAGCGGGGTCGTGCACTGTTTCTAATTTCGACTTCCTACGATGGAGGTCCAAGTGACGACGCGGTCACGTTCTTAAAGTCTCTACAAGGAATCAAAGATCACAAATATCTCAAAGGCCTTCGATATGCCGTGTTTGGATTTGGCAGCAGCAATTTCTCCGCCACATACAACTTACAGGGTAAGTTATACGATCAACTCTTGTCACAAATCGGTGCAAAAAGAATCGTTCCTTTGGGGCTTGGCGACGATGCCAAAGATATTGATTGGGATGTTGAAGAGTGGAAATGGAAGAGTTGGTGGCCAACTATTGCCGATCTTGCATCAAGAGACAATAATGCTTCGCATGTATTAGATGATACTTCAAAATCAACGAGGCGGCAAAAGCGTAATTTACTGAATGATGATATTGATGCGCGTTACTCTATCGAATATTTGTCGCAGCAAGCTTTCGATGAGAAAAAAGCCAATTATGACCACTTATCTTTACATAACACTTCCAAGCATTTTCGTGAAGGATGCTTGCTAACGGTATCAAACGTGATGCCACTTTGGCGTGATCCTGATCTTATTTCTACTCAAAGGCCTGTCGGCTCTACAGTACACATCTCTTTAGCTGCTTCAACTTTAACTGAATCATCAATAACGATTAAAACAGGGGATAATTTGGCTATCCTTCCTGAAAATGAACCATCATTAGTTGAAGCTGTGGCAAGACAACTTAAGTACGATCTTGATGCTCTTTTCGTTGTTAAGCCTTATCGAAATGATGAGAAAGGAGACCTAGAAATTCTCTTCCCGACTCCTTGTTCTGTGAGGGAATATCTGACCAAATATGCTGAGCTCTCTGCGCCTCCGAGGCGCGCTGTAATTAGAGCATTATCAAGGTGCGCCAAAGATTCAGAGGAGCGTGATGAGTTATACCAACTTTCTTCCAAAAAGCACCGAGACAAGTTCAAGACCCAGATTATTTCAGAGCACATTGGCTTTGGAGAATTCGTTTCTTGTTATTATAAATCATTGGAAATACCTTTGTCAAAATTTATTTCCTTATGCACTCCTATGCAGCCAAGGTGGTATAGTCTTTCTGGATCCACATTGATGAATAAAGCTGAGTTACATTTGACAATATCAGTGATATCAATCCAGCGAAAAATCGATGATTCTTTGGCCAATGGAGTTGCTTCGAATTATCTTGCAAATATGCCTGTTGGGGGTCAAATACGAGTTATCAGGAGCAGCCCTTCCGGCTTTGTTGTTCCTATGAATACCGGTATTCCCTTGATTATGATTGCAAATGGTGCAGGTATTGCACCCATGCTCGCTTTGATTCAAGAAAGGCATTATCAGAAAACTGTTGAGGCCTTAAAGGTTGGCCCTACAGAGCTCTTCTTTGGTATACGTCGACGTGATCTCGATTTTCTATACCGCGACGAGATCCGACGCTATAAGCTTGCTGGAAGCCTGACATCTCTGCAACTTGCCTGCAGCCGTGAGCAGATGCACAAGATATATGTCCAGCACTTGGTCGCCAAAAATGCAGACCATATCTGGAGGATGTTGCAAAGAGGGGCCCATATTTACGTATGCGGAGGAACTCAAATGAGCATAGAAGTTGATCAAGTCTTGCGTGCAATTATCTCGAAGAATCAAGAAAGAAGTACCGCATCGACAGATGATTTCATATCGCTGTTGAAAAAGGAAGGCCGATACATTCGAGAAGCGTTTGACTCGTCTCACATTTAGATTATACTCCTAAAGGAATTCCATCAAGAAATATCTGTCACTATACTGCAACTTAAGCCAACACTTCAAGGCTAGGAGTCAGCGGGGAGCGTAAAGAATAAAATGATGTTGGAAAGAGCAAAGCTATTAGTTTAAAATTTATTCCATATCTATATTTCTTGTACTTCAGACATCCTTTTTTACCGGAAAGTACAAGAAATGCTGAACTTTTTTAACTATGATACCTTCCTCTGATTTCGTTGAATTTAAGTACCCATGCATGAATTTCAAAATTTAGAATATGCTTGAGTGTGCTCTGAGATGAAGCAAAACTATACGCCAGTTACCTGACGTTCCTATTGCTTCGAATCTATTACCGTATTGCAAATTGGTATATTGATACTCGACACAGAGCTGCAGAGTTATCCTTGGGATCCCATGATTCGACATTATTTCTCGCGATCCAGCATTGATTCTACAAGAAGCACTATGTTTAACCGATAACTTGCGACGTATCTTTGTAAATTATTACTATTTTTCGTTTAAACAAAGGAAACAACAAAAAATAGCATAGAGCTTTAGAGCGTCTCCATGTTCTTATAACCTTGATAAGACATTCTACTTTGTGAACACTATCCATGATTGTTAAGGAAAGCAGGAGGAACAACATTCGCAGTTAAGAGTTCCACCATCTCCAAGGCTACAGTCTGCAACCAAAACATCTAATAGGTACAGATTCCTAGCATTGCAGATCTGCGAAGGAATGAAGCCTGTAATGTAGTTTAAGTGCACTTTCATTCCTTCTAAACTCTCAAGCAGTCCAATCTCGGAGGGCACCCTACCCGTAAGTCTATTGCTCTGGACTTCGAACTTTTCCAACCTGTAACATTTCCCCAATTCAGAAGGTATTGAACCTGTTATTAAATTATCTGAAAGGTAAAGATCTTTCAAGTTTGACATCCTGCCGATTTCGGTGGGTATAGTCCCTTTGATTTTGTTACCATATAGATATAGCATTTCCAATTGTTCCATTGAGCCATATGATGCAGGTATAGGACCGGAAAAATCGTTGCTATCAAAGTAGAGAATTTCTGCAAAGTTTAAAGAATATCAAAATTGAGAAAATGGCGTTAGAAATATGCTGCTCCTTTGTTGAAGATCACAGTATTTCAAGTGAACGTACTCAAGTTTTGAAGCGTTGAAATTGAGTCCGGTAAGGTTCCTGTCAAATTGTTTTTGTATAGCTGGAGGTCTTGTAGACGAGAAAGTTTGCTCCAAGTATCGGGAAGGGATCCGAGAAGATAGTTGTTATCTAAGTACAAGAACTCAAGATGAGACAATCCTGATAATTCAGAGGGAACTGACCCTGACAAAGCATTCTTGCCCAAGCGCAAGTCAATCAATTCAGTAAGTTGCTGGAGCCCGGTAGGGATCGTTCCATTAAGATGGTTTGTATCCAAGTAAAGCAAGATTAAGTGCTGACATTTCCAATTCAAAGGAATCGATCCAGTTAGCAGATTCTGATCTAAATCCAACGCTCGTAGTAGTGTTAGATATCCTATCTCATCTGGGATCGTACCTGTCAATTGATTGGAACCCAAAAACAAGTCGCGTAGGGCGTTGGCAGCTCCCAAGTGCGTCGGAATATTTCCTGTCAAGATATTTTCTCCAAAGTAGATTTCACCTATAAAAATTGGTTAATCTTACCGAACGCAGTTCAAAGAAAAGAAAGCCAAACTTCTGACTTACGTAATTTTGCCAATGTACCAATCGATGAGGGGATGCTTCCCCACAACTCGTTCCTGGATAGATCCAAAGATATGAGATCCTCTAGGGCGCTCAGTTCCGATGGTATGACACCTCGAACATTATTCTCAGTTAAATTTAGGCGCAATACATTAGAATTTTCATCGTAACTGAATTCTTCCTTTCCTTGTCTCAGATGTGGAATACACGAAACACCGAACCAGATACAAATTCCTTTTTCCGACATCCAATTATCCATATGCGTCCACTCATTTGATATTCCTACAGGTGAGAGCTTCTCCATTAAATGATTATCTGCCTCTTGAACGAAAGCATAGGTTGAGAAGTAAAACGTAGCTAGAGCATAGCGTTGCAATAGGGCATCATCGTCATATCGCAACTGTGCAGGATCTTGATCTGTAAGCCAGTGAAGGGCATGGCTTTGAGGCGACTTAAGTAAATCTAGTGTAGACGATGATGTGAAAGCTGAATCCAAAATAGTTCGACGCAATGCTTCGTACCGTACCATATTCTGGATAGGGGTCATGTCAGAGGTTGGCAGTTCACCAGAAGAGGGTAATGTTGTCACATTGTCTGCTCCACCGGGAGCTACTTTGTGAAATGTGAGAGCCGCCAAGCTAAAGATGAAGATTCCAACTCCTAGTAAGCCAAATATGAACATTACACAAACGTTCAGAGGAATATGGGAAAGACATGCAGTGCCATATTCACAAACTGTAGCGATAACACCCAAGAAACAGTGATACATGGCCAAAACGTAATTGTCACACCACGAAAATAAGTGATCTCGTAATGTGTGGTCATCAGGACTTTTCTCGGACTCGGCATCGTGAGCATCGAAGTGTAGTCGTGAGCTGAATTGACGAGGTGCTAAATTTGCGACTAATTTTCGTGGATTCCGATTGACATCTTTAGGAGATAGCCAAGCTGGAAGACTTGAAGAATCGAGCTTCCAAGTCAGTTTCTTAGCTTCGTTTGGCACGCTAGATGATTTCTTGGATACCACTTTCTTTGAGTCACAATCTGTCCATCGTTCTAAATATCGTTCAAAAACATTTTTTCGATTGTCGGATGATGGTATAGAAGTCGCGACAAAATGATCAGTATCGTCATCTTCGTCCCATAAGAATCGCCTTGCCGATTCAATGGCGCCATCCGGTGCTTGGATTTTGGAAGTTGACGAACGAGATTGACTATCTTCGTCATCATCTTCATCACCAAAGTTTTCATCCCAAAATCGAATACTGTTGGACAGTCGTATCGACGTATTAGGAAATTGAGTTTCTGGATAGGATATTCCAGCCAAGGCTGCCTCCATCTGATCAAACTGTTGTTGACGAGCTAGTTTTCGTTCATACTCACTTTCTGCCGCATCCAAATCGGTGTGCTTGAAAGATGCACACGGAGGTGATTTCATGGTTAAGATCAGGAAATGCTTCTTTCCCACTTACGTAATGCTTCTTTCCAACGTACGAAATGCTTTTTCGCTTATATGGAATGTTGATAGATCCGGAGAAATGACTGAACCGAGATACAAATGAACATTTCACAGGAGTCACCATTATGATAGGGAAAGAAAAACGAGAAGTGATTGAAGAAAGGAGAACTCATTCAAAACAAAACAAAAACTCATACCAAATTTCCATTGCTACTTTAAAAATCGATGTATCTTCCGTTAAAAGAACTTAAGTAAACGAGTCTAACATGCATTACCGTGGTTAAAAAGAAACCCATAGGTCGTGAATGAATATAACTAAACCAAGACCCTGTTCCATATCAAGAGAGCAAAATGTTTAAACTTGCATCAAATAAAAAACATATTTTAGCCGCAAATCAGCAAATGCAAGTGCTGAATTGACGATAAACACTCAAAGAAGCCTTTGAGCATGATTCTTAATGAACAAATAATTCAACAAGAACTAACGTCACATACTACAGACCTCTAATAAATCGCCACTATCACAGTTGCCCTTTCCATCCAAAGGGAATAAGGTATTGAAAGTCCCTTGCTGGTAAAGAATTAATGACGTTCAGCCAATAATCATCTTATGAATACACTATACCGTTTAGGACAATGATTCAAAGTCGAATTCTGTCCATTTATCAAAAGGAATATGCTGACCAAATTTCAGGACAAAGAGAGGCAACCTTAACATGAGCAAGTGGCACTTGACACCAATTGCCATACAATATGAGGTTATGATGCAAATCCTGCTATATAATCTATTGAAAATCAGTCCTTATATTTTCTTCATCAGGGCATCAAATTTTCATTCAAATACTTTATCATTTGCTTCAGTAAAAAGCTACGCAACATAGCAAGTCATGTGGAATAATCAATGCACTACAGTGTTTTGTTGTGAGGCAAGTACCCAATAATTCTCATTCTAAAGGTTGAAAAATAATGTGAATCATTAACATATGCTGTGGAAGTATGTTCCCAACAAGACATAATTACTTTAACATAAGAAGGAACATATCAGCTAAAAACACATATGGTAAAATCAAACTTGCAGAAAGTATCCAACTTGGTGCAAAAACCTACGCTGATGTCTCTGTAATTGTAGAAAAGTACTAGAATTGAATGCAAGCAACTTTTTTAAAGAAAAAGCATTCTAAAGACTATGCTTAAAAGATATTGCTGGTGTCAGATTTTGCTCTTCATTTTGAAGCCGCATGTTACATTTAGTTGCTTATCTTTCTGATTGCTGCTGAAATATAGATGTCACTTGATTTTTCCCTTTCTCAACTTCAATGGATTATAAAAGAAAAATGAAAGAATATTTAGCAAGAAATGTTAATGATGTTGCAAAGAGGCATCACATCTAGTAAATTTAATTTCATATTGACATCACAAAGTATTTTAATTGCTAATACTTCATTTTTGTAAACCAACAAAAATACTTACAATAATATATTGATGAATAATTTTCTGCTGTTTTATGACTCTTCATGCTGCTGATTTAAGATATGCCAGGCTGTTCCATTCTGTGTGTCCTGTCATAACAAAATTAAAGACTTTGATGACATGGAATAATTATTCAGGCATCCTATTTTTGTTCTTTTTAAGAAAATATAGTGATTTTATGGGACATTCCTCAAGCTGGGAATGCATGATGTTTAACATTCACATATTAACTCCTTTCTCTTTACATCCAAGTAAAAGCTGGGAATAATAATTATGATTATTATGAAAGCTTGTCTCAACAATGTTATTCATGGATGAATTAACATACCCTACAAAATGGCAAATTTATTGTATGATGGCAGAAATGTTGCAGTGATGTCTTGTTGGGTTTGTTTGTCCAACATTTACAGCTTACTTTAGAAAACCAAAGGTCAAACTCCAAAGATATGACAGTTTGTATTATATGTGAAGGAAAGCTTAAACCAATAAACTCTAGGATTACTGAGGATTCTTTCGTGAATCAGGAATCTAATTTCATGTTTGTACATCTCAAGACAATCTCACATAATTTGGCTGCTACTGCAACATTCAAACTGTTTCCAACTAGCTTCCATTGTTGCTTCATTGTATAGTTCGGTGGAAATGCAAAGTCATCTGGAAATCCCATCAACTTGGAAACCTCAAGTCCTGAGAAATACCGTAAATGTCTCGAAAAATCAATCCCTTCTTTCCATTTGGAATCGTACTGCCGTTCTTCGGGAGACTGCAACTTTATGCGAGGATCAGGAGGCCCCGTGTATAGAATACTTCCAGTACCTCGTACAAATTTGCCATAAGAATGAGTAAAGCATGCCGAACGAGAATCCTGAGGTGACACGATGTCAAAGCACCAAGCCGAAGAACTCTCAATTAATTTAGATGGAATATGAAGCGCATTACATTGATCATTTTTGGGGTCAATAAAATCAGAGATCGGGGGTATTGTGTGTGATATTATATCGGAAAATGGCAATTCTGATTGAACAATCGGAGCGATATTCACGTCAACCTCCTTTTTGAACGTGCTATAGCCACTTTCACAGTTATAGAGATTCTCCCTGATAGCTATACAATAATAGCGCGGTCGGTCATTCGGGATTCCCACCTGTGTCGGAGTTAAATGAAAGTGTGCGACCACATAATTGCGCTCCTTCAATGCAGTCCGTAGACGATGACAAGATCCGGAACGTTCAAAACCCACGACGTTTTCCATGAGAAGCATTGTTGGAAGTTTATCATCTTTCATGTCACGTAATAGTTGACATATATGAAGGAAGGATTTTGAACGCAAATCTTGCAACTCTAAGTCTTGTTTGTCATGTTGTCTTGTGTGTGGTTGACAAGGAGGACTCATACACCATATGTCAGCATCCCAAAGATGCACTTGATCTAGTGAAAGACGTTCAATCGAAAATGTAGGAGAAATCTTTTCTTTTGTATTGGATGATTCCTGAGAGGGAAAATTGTATTCCATGACGGTTGTAGAAAGACAGGAGTGGTCCAGGGCTGCTAAGCGACTAAGGCGTATACTTCTCGAAGATAACTTCCTGACAGCTTCCTCTAATGCCATTGTCCAGCCTCCAATTCCGCAGTAAAATTCAATGTATGTCATTCGTATAGACGATCTTGGAGGCATTGTACAAACGAAACTAATTTGAAAAATGATGATTTCTTGTCAACACAGAGACACAGAGTGGTTGCTGCTGAAAATATAATAAGGTTTGAGCTATGATCGTGTGACAACAAAAAATAGAGTTTCACATTTCTTTCAATGTCTTACTTTTCCATGATATCTTCAAAAGCTATCTGAAAATTGCCCAGAATGAAGGTACAAAATTGGGCTCCTCCAAAGCTCTCACAATTACAAGGCTTGTTTGTCCTTCTCGCTCTAGCCTTGCATTCACACAAGCTCTGTAGACTTTAATTTTCCAAACGGACTTCTATCATAATGTTTGGCTTTACATTGCATATTTGCTTCTCTGCAATGACTCACAATCTTATATAGACTATTTATCAATACAAGCATGATCCTTGATTCCAAAGTGTAACAGTTCTCTGATTTATAACAGGGATGATCATGATATCCGAAAATCATCCATTATTAACATCCTGTTCGTCTTCAGTTTAGGTAACTTAATACGAATCCATTGTTTCCCATTGTAAACACTAATAAAAACTGAATCTGGAAAAAATATGATACTCTTTGGAGTATCAGGTATTCATCATTTTCGAATGTTTATCAATCAAAAAACAGTTTGAAAATCTCTCTATTCTTGCCAACAAGTTCAATACAAGAGCAGATGTTCTTCAAATAATGAAAAAAGAATCATAAGTTGAGAATTCATCATGGATGGACCAAAATCTTCGAAATTTATCCTTAGTACATACAAACCTTCACTCCAGCTTCCGGGTTCCTAAACGTCTTGTATTTTACTCTACCTGATAGTTTTATGGTATTCACCAATGGAGGCGACGAAATTGGATTGTAATCCTGCGTAGGCAGGCGTCTACAAGCCAATATATCATTAATACATGCATAATTTGTTCATACGTCCCTGAACAAAGCCAGAGGTCACCATGAAATTAATATTTTGTGATTGAAATAATGTTTTTAGCCTCTACTTTAACTTCATCATCAGACATGGGGATTAGTATTTGCCCATTCCTTGAGTCCTTAACAAATGACTTTTTCTAAACTTTTTGCGTTCGTGTCGGCTACACTTTCCTTTTCTATGTTCAGAAACAGGATCGTCCCATTAGTACCGATAGATCTCAGTGTCAGCAAATAAGTAAGTTAAAACAAACAGAAAGTGATTTAAATAGGAGAAACAGCTCAAACAAGCGGACTAAATAACATTTACTGTACATGCTTTCCAAAGTCTTTCCACCATAATTTGTAAGATACCATTTTTAGAATCCAAGTTAGTTAATTGAAATTTTACTCGTATTCTCAGTTATGCTATGTTCTAAGACTTATCAAAACTCCTATCGTTGTAACTTCTCACATGAATTCTTACTCAATTTCCTATCTAAATTGAAATTTAAAGAACAAAGTGAAGCATACCCAAAAAAAGGAAAAAATGATTAATCAAAAAGTTCAAAAAGAAAATACAAGTCATCATATTTTGCCATATAGTTGGAAACCAAGTGTCATTAGTAGCACACAAAGTCCTCCTTCCACTTATTTCCTTTACAGTAAGAAAAATCTTAGTGACTAATGACTGCAACATCGCGACGTCGTATGATCCAATAGATTCGTGTAGTCATTTTCTCACTACATTTCTTTCACGTCAATGCAATAATGGAATTCAAAATCAAAGATATTGAAACCTCAAGATGCATATACGAGTTTGTATATTGCTGAGATTATTTGGATTCTATGTTTTATTCAATGTTTTGGCTTTTGTTTAATAGTGAAAAATCTAGTAGCATGAGGGATACGATATGTGTTATTGTTTTCAGCGTTTTTTATGTACTGACTAGCTTGCAACCTTAGCTAATAGGATGGTTTCTTCTAGATTTTGAAAAGTCATCCGTTTAGCAGACTTGAGCTGAATGTTTAAGTTGATCATTGCTTGCAAAGTGTTTGAGACATGTAAATATCTTAAACTTTAAATTGATGATTGAGATTCCTGCATTATTTGAAATCATTATGAGGTTTCAAATTCATAAACAAGGGAGCCTGCCTCTAAATTTACATTATGTGAAGTAAAGAAGTTACTAAATGGTCCTTCGTTGGTTTTGAGAGTAATCAATAGTGAATAGATTGACACTATTTAAATATGGAGATACATTCAATTTTACATTAACCTATCACCCTCTCACCCAATACCTTCATTTCATATTTCCCCTACGTCATTCATATCCATCTTTTTTGTATGCCGTCCCAAAGGTGTTAAGGTGGCATCGGCTTGAGCCCAACTATCCTCTTCGGAAGCAACTGAATGAGAGGCTGAGGGTGTTGCTCGGCGGGGAGACGACACTCCCCCATGAATATTCCATAACTCAACTTTCATGGAATGTCCAATGTCGATTAATCCGTTGTCGGAGTCATCAAGATGTTTGTCCTCAGGTGATCGACTGTCTTCAAACGCGACTGCTTCGCGTATTTGTTGCTGCTTACGCTGGCGCATTCTCCAGATTACAATCAGGAGCCCTGCAAAGGCAGAGCACAATGCAATCGTTAAAAACATTCCCATGGTGGTTAACTGATTGGTTGAATTGCTTGAAATAGATTCTTTTTCCGCAGAATTAACCGCAGAGTTCAAGGAATCCCTTCCTTCGTTGGTTTCAATTTGTGTACCCAGAAACGCAACTTGCATCGTCGTTCCTTTTGTTACTGTCCCGTCCGATAGCGACGAGGCGATTATGTCTGTAAGTTCTGATACATCGTCTACGCCCGCCACAAATCCAGTTAGCTTTCCCATATAGGATACACACTTTTGATGCGAATTTGGACTCAAGTCAAGACATTTGTCTTACATAATTAGATCAGAAGGTTTAAAGGTTAGCACAAAAATGCATTATTCTATCATCATGAAAACCTTACCTAAATTCTCGTTTGTATCGTCGTCCGGGAGACTAGTCAACATGACAGGATAGAGTGTATGAGTATCTGATGGCGAGATACAGGCATTACCATTGTCAAGACCATATTCACGAGCCACCGTTTTCAGTAATAGGTATTCAAAGTGCCGCCGTGTCTTCAAGGTTTCTTCTGTGGACTCGAACAAGAGGTCGTAAAAGTATGAAACAGAAATTGGAGTAACGTAGTTGTTCTCAACCAATTTATCACAGGAATAGCGTACCACGTAACCTAATTCATCTTTTTGGGTCGATAGTAAATCAGAACCATCTAAATCTAAATCAGATTGGGCTGGGACACCAATGCTTTGAGTTTTACGTTCTCCCGCCATGTAGGGTAGGTAAAAAGAATTCGTAGAATTATTTAAACAAGATTGTTTTGATTGTTTGTTTTCGATAAATAAGAATGCTTTGCGAAGGTCTCTCTATCTCTCCTTCCGATTGAGTATCACAAGTTATGATTTACCGTGATCGTTTTGGAGTCGTACCCTCTGCACTCAGAGGATGGAAAAATTATCGTGTTTTTTAAATGGGCCTTTCACGCTAGGCTGCTCGTTCCACACCAGCGGCGCCGTTAAAAAACTAATGCTTGCCTATGTTGTATGAAAATTCTAGGATTTATATTAATATACAGGATTTAATATTACAAAGTGTTGTCTTTCTCGGTACATGACTGACACGTATTGAAGGTTAGAAATACTTGCAAGGAATTTTTGCATCAGTCCCAGAAAATCTGCCTTTACGCGATATAGAATATTTGACAAAAAAATCTATCGGAGTCTCAATCTCACAACGGTTTCGAAAAAAACTTACTTCAAAGTCTTTTCTGATTAATTTCTTCAAGGCTGGCTACCTATTCAATTGGAGATGTTTTCTTCCTAATTTATGTTTTACTTTTAGCTATGTTGCATCGGCCACCCTCAAAGAATAATGGAGGGTACCAAGATTAAGATACGCTACTCCTTCTACTTTCCAACAACAGGTTCTAAAAAATCAAATACAATTATGTTATTGAGTCATCCTCAGAGACTTTCCTCGCTTAGGGATATCTTTTTTGTCAAGCATATGTCACAATGGAAAAAAGCACATCCGTACAAAATTGTTGATATATTTTGGACTGGAACTCAGATTTTCGTCAAAAATAAAAAGTTTAATTCTCAAAATATCTTCCCTATTTTAAACAAATTAGATTTTATCTGAACAGCAAAGTAAAGTCCGTGTTTATGGAACCAATCTACACTATCATTTCCAAGAGAACAACTTAATGAAAATGAATTATTCTTCAAAAGTATTATGGCTTTTACCCTAATAGATTGAGGCAAACTGATTCTTTTTATACCTTTCTTTGTAGCTTAGATGAGAATTTGTTTGATCACTTCTGAAGCCTTTTGCCACAAGGATTGCAATACCTAGAACTTTGCTTGACAAGGCTGCATGGAGATTTGGAGAAGTAGTTGAAATTTTTAAATTTTCAGCTGATTATAATTATGGATCATTCTATAAATTCTTGTGGTAAATGAAGCCATGTGAAAATTGTGTAGGTGAAATCCCAAGTTTTTTGAATCCTGATGCTTTCAAAATCAGCAAGCTGATACGATGGTTAGTAATCAAGATGAAATGTGAAGCAAACGTAAATACTGCTCTGATGAATATACGCGAGAGCAGTATTTTGTAAGATAGACTGTCATACGTAGAACTTTGATTGTAGACCTTGAGAAACATGTATCTGTCTACTTAGAACACTCTCCAACTTATTCCTAGCCTGATGATATTGTTGACAATTGAGAATCCGTCTTTCTCACAATTCGATAGCTATGACATACCTTTGAGTTAAGTTCTTCAAAATAATACCTAACACTCTATGTTCTATCAGTACCGCAATAGGTTGCTAAGACTAAGAGATATGTGTGTGTATTGATACTGGAGACGTCCAAGTTATTGTTAGTACGTAGCAAATAATACTGCCATCAATATTCTTATGTTTACTCATCTAAATCTTGAATAAGATACACAGTTAACTATTCTTTGCATACCTTCCAAAAATTCAATAAGCACATAGACTTCTATGAGTTTAGTGATGCTTTAATTTTGCTTATAAATGAGAAGATCATTTAATATCTTTTCAGAAACGTCATATCTATACAGTAGGAATAATCATTCCAGATTCCCAAGTAACTAAGGGGAATCTATCAAGATTCACAATTTATGAATCTAAGTCATGAATCTAGGATCACAAAAGCCTAGAGGCTAAGTGTTAAACCTAACACGTATGCTAAAGAGACTATGTGGTCAATGGAACACATTGACAACAAGCACACAAGAGATCTAATGTAAAAGTAACTCTGTTAGATCATAATTTAAAATTCGTATAAGCACTTAGAGCAGCCTAGAGCAAGTTACCATCGATTTTTTGGCTTATCGCACAATATGCTTGCATTATAAAATAGACAGGCAAAGAATTACACAACTTCTACATGTATGTAGCCTTTATTCATGATGCTGATTGGGCTAAGGATAATGCAACAACTTACCCAGCATTTCACTTGACTGTTGTAGATTCATAAGGATTTCTGCAGGACGTCAATTAATGCTAAGCTATCAGATGTATTTAGAAGGTCCTTTGTAATTATATGAATCAGCGCCCAAGTCCTCGAGTTTTTTCAGAATGCTGATATGTATAATGGTAGGTAAGCCATTTTCTCAACAATAGGTTGTTACATGCAACCCCTAAACTTTAATGCTATTAAGCATTATTATGATCAATTAAAATAACTTGGTGCCTTGACGTAAACAATTCTATTAGCTTTTCCATTCAGTTGAATGAATAAGCATCTGATGGTACTAAAGTTGCCATTGATGTGAGCGCTGTCACTATAATGGCTTGAATTGTTCAAATAATTTTGATTAAATCTTGCAATTGTCTTCTTTCTCAAATGGCAAACGAAATTGCCCGCCAAGCGTTTACAAGTTTTCACTAATTAGGGTACTCTTTTGCATGGAGTCTTGATCTCCTTTGTAAGCCAGAAATACTTCTGTAAGTGGAAAGGGATGCTTAGCGGTATCTTTGTTTCAGTAATTTGCTGAATCATCACCATTTCCTTGAAAGCCGTAACAAGCCACAATCACTAAATAGATGAAATCATTGATTAAGTGCATAAAGATTTGCTCTCATAATCTGACATAAAATGAAAGAGAGGAACGATATAACTGTCCATTTGATTATTTTCTTTGTTTTACCACATGGACTTTAAGATGCACCTATAGGAGATTGATCTCCCTTTCACTAGAAATGGGTTACATATATCGAAACCTACAAAATTGTCATGAAACCTACGAAATTGTCGCTTTTGTTGGACACTTTAAACTCTTGATGCATTAGATATTACTGTCGTTCAAAAAGGAAGTAGTAACTTTGAGCGTTTCAACTAAATGATTTTGCGTCACAGGAACATCTTCATATTTGGCAAGTGCCAAAGCAAGCTGTAAAGTATTTTTGATTTGACGACCATTAATGTCAACTTTTGCCAGATCGTCGATATCGATGTTGTCTAAATCAAAGTCCAACCTCTTCATCATGGAATACCAAATTTCTTTCCGAGAATCCAAAGACAAAGAGTCATATCGAAGGGCACATGTAACACGAGACTGAAAGGCAGGGTCAAGAGAATCTACACGATTTGTTGTTAAGAAAAGGATTCCGCTGTAATATTCCAATAGTCGTAGCATAACACAAACCATAGCATTTCGCACAATGTCATTCTTCCCCCGTCGTTCTAAAAGCATCTCAGCCTCATCAATCAGCACTAGTGCTTTCCAGGGAATACAAAGATCTAAAATGTCCTGAAGTCTTTCTTCAAGGGACTCGGGTGTCGTTCCGAGTTCTCCCATACTGACAACATAGAGAGGTTTGTGAAGCATCTCTGCTATTGCTTCGGCCGTAAGCGTTTTACCGACACCCGGTGGTCCATGTAAAAGAAAAATGGACCCCTCGCCCTTACCAGATATGATATCGACAGTCTTTTTTTCATCATGAGCAGAAACCAATGCACGGATGAGCTTTTTGCGGTTTTCATCCATAACTAGTGATTCAAAGGCCTGGTGATTAAACACAACATTCTTGGTACCGTGCACCATAGCGACACCCCAAGTTCTGGCCTGAAGCGAAAATCCAGGAACCGTCGGCCACGTCATGGCAGTCAAGCAATCCGGTAGCTCCCCAGAAATGATTAGAAGGTCATTATGATCATCTACATCGATGTTAGGATTAGAGCCAGCTGTATTTGATCCTTCATCTTGATGCCCAGACTTCTGGGATCGAGCTTGCACGTATTGTTTAAGACAATTTACAACAACGTCTGACGCCATTCCTGTATTTTGAGCGCAATTAACCCCTCTCGACCATGAGGCTAGTGTGTCAACGATCATACGGCCACCAGTTCTAGATGCCTGTCCATAACTTCCCTGACGACTACTTCCACCTTTAAGGGATCCTCTACCGGTGGGAATAAAATTACCAGCCTGATATTCTATCATAATCCCTGTTCCACTTGATGAGTTGCTAGCGTTTGTATCGAAACCACAAATTGTCTGATATCTTTTCCCACGATTGAAAAGCACCTTCTTCTCTTCCTCTGTTGGTGATGTAAACATGTCTAGGCTTTGGGTAGTAGATCGAACACCATTGAAGTGCGAATGCAAAAATTGAGCCTCAACCACTGCATACTTGCCATCACCCACAGCGACAACAACTTCCATGGCGACGTGAAATGATGAAACAATACCAAATATAGCTTTACGTCTTGAGTAGTAACACGCCCTAGCTCGCATGAGAGTCGGGATTGTGATACCAGTCCCGACACCATGATCTACAAATTCTTTTCCAGGGAGAAAAAATTCTTGAAGAGAATCAAAATCAACCAGACCAGAGGAAATGTTTGCATGTGAGGCGTCTAGAATATCCTTGTTCTGCTTTTCGATGTAATCAATAAGTGAATCAAGGCCCGGAACTTGGACAGTAGCTTCACCGACTCTAGGCAGTCGAACTCCAAAAGCTGCTGCTTGTTTTGACAACCGAAAGCATCCATATTTATACTCTGAATTAGGTGTATCCTTTGTCACTTGATTAAACTGATGCACATCGTATTGGAGAGATCGAAACAATCCTAGAGCATCATAGAGCTTGGAAAGTTCAACTTTTACAACAGGCATTTTGACGGAATTCTTCCGAATGAAGATAAGGTTCGCCCCAGTGTATTTACGGACAACAGTGAAGAGATGAAATTCATTTCCTTTTCTCTCATTGAAAATGATATCACCAGACGCTTGTTGTCCTTCTTCGCAAGGCTCGGGGTACCACAATTCCGTATCGTCCATGATAGCTTCGCAATAAAATCAAATGTGTTCCTATTTCACAACAAATATGTTGTTCCGGGACTGCAGTTATATGATAACGCTCGACAATGACGATTTAAAAATAAAATTGGATTGGATACCTCTGATTCATTTGAATCGTCGTTTACGAAGGCAAGATAGAAACTACAGTTATCATTTTGTGCTTCTGGCTCCATTTTGTGC